>PVHX01004485.1:56477-116144 GCA_004024805.1 Geosciurus inauris | reverse complement strand
ATGTGTTGGAGATTAAACCTGTGGCCCTGTGTGTGCTAAGCTTGAGCTCTATCAATCAGCTACACCATCAGGGCCCTTGTTCCTTTTTTTTTTTTTTTTTAATTAAAACAACAACAACAACAAAACCCCACTGGTGATGCTGGAGATGAACCCAGGGCATTGCACATGCCAGGAAAGCCTTCTACCACTGAGCTATATACCCCAGCACCACCACCCCCTTTTTTAAAATTATGGACCTGTCTCACTAAATTGCCTAGGCTGGCTTGGAATTTGCAGTCTTCCTGCCTCAGCCTTTCTCAGCTAGGATTGCAGGCGTGTACCATCATGCCTGGCCCTCATGCCTTTTTTAAGAGAAAAGTGGTTCATTCTTTTGCAGATGATATGAATTTGATATGAATTGTTTTAGTGTTTTAGCTTATGACCTATGTTTGACATTCAGCTATTTGAACCAGTGGTTGAAGATTTGGTTCTTTAGGAAATAACTGGTTAACCCTCAAGTTGGAAGTTTCCTTTCTCCCAAATTTGCTATTTTTTTTCTCTACTAGATATCTTTTTCTTTTTTCATATTGGGGTACTCTACCATTGAGCTATACCTTCAGTCCTTTTTATTTTAGTTTGAGACAGTCTTGCAAAATTATGGAGGCTGGCCTTGAACTTGGAATCCTACCTTAGCCTCCTGAGTCGCTGGGATTACGGCTTTCACTAGATTTCTTTTTGCTCTAGTTGTTCTAGTCCTAATGTGTTTAGGGATGAACTTATATTAAATGTGAGGGGTTTTTTTGTTTGTTTTTTGTTTTGGTACTGGAGATTGAACTCAGGGGTACTCGACCACTGAACCACATCCCCAGCCCTATTTTGTGTTTTATGTAGAGACAGGGTCTCACTGAATTGCTTAGTGCCTCGCCATTGCTGAGGCTGGCTTTGAACTCGCAATTCTGTCTCAGCCTCCCAAAGTGCTGGGATTACAGGCTTGCGCCACTGTGCCCTGCTTAAATGTGAGTTTTTCTGATAATGAAATTTGCAAAATGCTTGTTTTATTTGGTCGTTATTGTGATGCTGAGGATAGGATGCAGGGCCAGCCAAATACTCCACAACTGAGCCACATCCCCAGCCCTTAAATGCCTATTTATGTTCATGTTGTTCTTTTTGTAAACCCACTTTAGAGGTACAGCAATGCTCCAGGTACACTTTTTACAGCTGGGCTGCTGTGTAGGAATGTAGATTGCTTCTAGCACAAGGATACCTGTTTTGGGCTATAAGTGAAGGTAGAGAGCTGTTACCAAGATGAGTATCTGATGTGGAACTGTGTATTTTCAGAATGGGTACCTTTATCTCATTCACACAGGTGCCTTATGAATAGCATTGTTCACCAGCTTTGGGACTCCAGGTCTAGCTATAACTAATTGTGTCATCCATATTCGTCATGGCTTTGCCATGAGGGCTGGATTAGTGCTGGATTTGAGGCTCCAAAAGAGGTCTTCATGTAAACTTTTTATGGCAAAGAGCCCCAACCTTGGCATTACATCACCATGCTCAGCTGAACTGCCCTGGGTTTAATCCTTATTAGTTATGAAAATATGGAATGAGAGAAATATTAAAAATACAGAAATATTAGGTAAATGAAGGAGAAAAAGTAGCTGTGTGCCACATTTGCTCTGATATTGTGACAGTGCTCACTTTGAGGAGGAAATGTAATGTTATTTTTCTTTTCTGATTTCTCCCTGCACCAGCATTCCTGAATTTCTGAAGACCTGAGGCTTTTTAGCCATTTTGGAAAATATTTATCCATTTGTATTTTCCATTAAGTGGTTGTTTATGCTTCCTGCTGTTCCATTTTTTTCTTTGAGAGAGAGGAGGGAGGAGTATGAACCAAGGACAAGACTGGACTTCTTACTGCTTTTGCAAATAATGGTGGAGTGTTTTCCAGAATAGTTGTCATGGAAGAGTGATATTCTAGGGTGTCAAGGGAGGTACAGGTTTCTGTTGTCTTTTTATTATTTTTAAACATGATTAAGGCTGTTAGAGAATTCCACTGTGCTTTTGCTGCTGTCTTTAAGGAATTTTTAAAAGAAATTATATATATATATAAACTTAAATAAATTATATATATATAAACTTAAAATGTTTAACAAGAATGATCTTATGTTCACACAAGGAGAATAAATAGATCTTACCTATAGGTCTTATTCAAAGTGGTTTAAGTTTTTTCTCTTTCTTTCTTTTGGTATGGTGAATTGAATTCAGGGACACTCAACCACTGAGCCACATCTCCAGCCCTATTTTGTATTTTATTTAGAGACAGGGTCTTACTGAGTTGCTTAGTGCCTCGCTTTTGCTGAGGCTGCTTTGAACTCTATCCTCCTGCCTCAGCCTCCCGAGCTGCTGGGATTACAGGCATGTGCTATCATACTGGGCTTCCCTCTTCTTCATAAATGGATATTGGTGCTATTCTAAAGTTAACCAAAGTGATATTGGGCAGGTGGAGAATGAGGGTATTATACTAGGGTTTATCATTAGTTTCTTCATGATATAAAAATCTATTACTACCTTTTTTCTTTCAGGGTAAAATACATATGTAGAAATGGGGTGAGAGAGTACAAGTTTTAATGTATATGCTCATTTGATTTCTTTGTAAGAAAAGTAGAGGAAAGAAATGGTAGGAGGAAGAAGTATATGAATGGAAGAAAGAGTAGCAAGCAGTTAGGTTGTAGGGCATTCTGAATTGCTTTTGGGACATGACTTGAGTTGAAAAGTTATCTATTCTGCTTTAGCACCTTTGATTTCAGTGTTTGTAGATGGTGCTTGCTGAGCTTCTGTTGAAACCCGTTTTATTGTCAATTAAAAAGTAGGCAGTTTCTCAGACTAAACTGCAATAGGTTAAACTGAAAGCAAAATCAAGTATTCATTTCATAATTACTTTTGCAAATAGAAGTTGGGATTTATAATAAAAAGTATTTTTCATTTGAGCTATCTTGTTTAAAAATAAGTTCTAAGCTGGGCATTGTGGTTCACGCTTGAATTCCCAGCACTTTGGGAGGCTGAGACAGGAGGATCATGAGTTCAAAGCCAGCCTCAGCAACGGTGAGGTGCTAAGTAACTCAGTGAGACCCTGTCTCTACATAAAACACAAAAAATAGGGCTGGGGATGTGGCTCAGTGGTTGAATGACCCTGAGTTCAATCCCCAGTACCAAAAAAAAAAAAAGTTCTAAATGGATCTGTCTTCCTACATAGATTTTTTTATTGCCACCTTAATACATATTTGAGCATCTACTGGGTGCCACTAATGCTAATACTAACCACCAATTCACTGCAGTGTTAGCTTTCATTGTCAGAAACCTCGCTGTACTGAGTCGAGCACCCAGGGTGCACTTCAGGACAGCTGTTGCTTGCTTTCCCCCCTTATTTCTTGTTTCCTTCTGCTCCCTGGCCTTCTGGGCTTGTGGTGATTGTGCCCATCTGTCAGGACAGCCTCCACCCTGCCCCCATGGGAAGGAGAGCAGAGGCTGAGAGAACCCTTACTGATCAGTCATGAGGAAAAATCCCCACAAACAATATTGAAGCTGAACTGAGGGCCACCATAGTAGATTCAACTCCTCTTTCTCTGTTGCTGTCACCCACCCTTTGCTGTGGAGCCTGGAAAGCATCCCTCCATTGCCCATCATACAAAGAGGCTTTGTGCTCTGAGGATGTTCTAAAAAGCGGGATCACTGTAATTATAATTCCCTAAGCACAACCAAGTAATGGGGGCAGGCAGGGTAAAGAGGGTATCCAAGTACTTGTTGGTAGGCAAAAGTCAGGGATTAAAAATCATCTGGAGATACCATCCAGAAGTGGATAATAGAGCGTCACTGGTGATGCTGACAGGAACATGTTTGAGTACATTTAAGAGTTTTCTACTACTTGCAAGATTATTGAAACTTTAAAAACACAAGATTGAGCATGACACTTTTTTCCCCCTTTTGAAATTGTAACTGAAAAGTAATTTAGAAGAAGGTATATAGAAATCTTGGTTTACTTGCTTTGTGTTTATGTTGTCAGAGTGATTGATTCTGAGTTCTGAAAAGCCAAATACATAACTTGCTTACTCTCTAGGGCATATTCCCACTAATCTGTTTTTTTTTTTTTTTTAAAGACTGACATTTTGGGGAAGTTGATTTTCTCTACTGCCACCAGGAAAAAAAATCAATCTGCAATGTGTGCTTAATAAACTTTTTTTTGATGGCATTTGGGATTGAACTCAGAGGCTTGGGATTGTACATATATATACTCTACCACTGAGATACATTCCCAGCCCCTTTTATTTTATTTTGATTCAGGCTCTTACTGAATTGCCCAGGCTGGTCTGGAACTTGAGGTCCTCCTGAGTAGCTGGTATTATAGGCATGTGGACTACACCTGGCTGTAGTAAACTATATTCATCATTCTGTCATGATGTGCTTCTAAGCTCTGTTGCCAATCTTTAAGTGAAAACTTAAAATGTATTAACCATTTCTATATTACTTGTTACTAATATGTCAAAGTTCTTAAAAAGGAAGTACACCAAATAGTTGCTTGCAGGAGTAATCTTTAGATTTTAGGATAGTGGACCCCAGTAGTCTTTACTCAGGATGAGGGGAAAGAGCCCTCTTTCTTGCCATAATTAGCACTGATACCTGTATTGGAAACGTAGATAGTGTGTACCCCATGCAAACCTATAGCTGCTGTAAACTGGCCCTTCTTCTGATTCCTTGGAGCCCAATCAGGAGTTGGATCTTTTTTTTTTCTTTAATACTTTTTAAGACGTTGATGGACCTTTTAATTTTTATTTATTTATTTTTTGGTACTGGAGATTGAACTCAGAGGCACTAGACCACTGAGCCACATCCTCAACCCTATTTTGTGTTTTACATAGAGACAGGGTCTCACTGAGTTGCTTAGCGCCTTGCCATTGGTGATGGCTGGCTTTGAACCGGAGATTCTCCAGTCTCAGTCTTGCAAAGTGCTGGGATTACAGGGTGTGCCATCGCAACCAGCGACCTTTTTATATTTATTCATTTATTTATATGTGGTGCTGAGAATCGTGCCCAGTGCCTCGCACATGCTAGGCAAGTGTTCTACCACTGAGCCCCAGCCCCAGCCCAGGAGTTGGATCTTATTCCTTTTTTTTTTTTTTTTTGTGGGGGTTGAGAAAGGTTACTGAGGATTGAACTCAGGAGCACTTGACCACTGAACCACATCCCCAGCCCTGTTTTGTATTTTATTTAGAGACAGGGTCTCACCAAGTTGCCTAGCACTTTGTTTCTACAGAGGCTGGTTTTGAACTCATGATCCTCCTGTCTCAGCCTCCTGAGCTGCTGGGATTACAAACTGCCACCTTGCCTGGCAGGAGTTGGACCTTATTATTATTTTTTTTTATATTTATTTTTTAGTTGTAGGTGGACAGAATATCTTTATTTTATTTTTATGTGGTGCTGAGGATCGAACCCAGTGCCTCTCGTGTGCTAGGCAAGCATGCTACCACTGCACCATAACCCCAGCCCAGGAGTTGGACTTATTAATCTTATTGTCTAGTATGATTTTGTCCTGGTTTGAGGAAATCTACCTTAAATTTATTTTCACATAAGACTGCTGGGTAGCCAATTAAGAAGATCTTATACGTATAATCCTTTGAAAGGGTCGTACCAATTTGATAGCTACGTTTTGTGAGGTTTTTTGGGGGGGGGAGGGTACTGGGGATTGAATCATATCCCATATCCCCATCCCTTTTTTGGTCTTTTTTAAAAAAAATTTATTTTGAGAGGTCTTACTAAGTTGCTTAGGGCTTTGCCAAATTGCTGAGGTTGGCTTCAAACTTGGGGTCCTTCTGCCTCATCCTCCCAACTTGTTGGCATTACAGGTGTGTGCCTCCATGCCTGGCACTAAATTTTATGAGATTTAAAAATATATAAGGATCGGGCTGGGGTTGTGGCTCAGTGGTAGAGCCCTTGCCTTGCACATGTGAGGCACTGGGTTCGATCCTCAGCACCACGTAAAAATAAATAAATAAAATAAAGACATTGTGTCCATCCACAACTAAAAAAAAATATTTAAAAATATATATATATATAAGGATCTATTTTATCTGCTTTTAGTGAAAAAGGTTTTTTTTTGTTTCAAAGTATTTTTTTATTACAACTAATTCTCCAAGGTTGTTTACTAATAAACTGAAACTATTTATTTTTTATTTTTTTATTTTTTTAATATTTTTTAGTTACAGATGGACACAATGTCTTTATTTTATTGCTTTGTATGTGGTGTCGAGGATCGAACCCAGGGCCTTATGCATGCGAGGCAAGCACTCTACCTCTGAGCTACAATCCCAGCCCCTACACTGAAACTATTTAAATAAAGATATTTTCCACAGTGATCTAAGACCATTCACATTATTATTATTATTTGGTTTTATTTTGTATTTGTTTTTATTAGTTATACATGACAGAATGTATTTTGATATTATATATATGGAGTATAACTGCTCATTCTTCTGGTTGTACATGATATAGAATTACATTGGTTGTATAGTCATATACGCAAAAAAGTTTCTTTTAACCTCTCTGTTTTGGTTAAATATGTTGATCAGCAGTAACTTGTATTTTATCTTAACTGCAAACTATTATCTGAGCTACTTCACTCACTTCATTTATAATATATATTTCTTTTGGGAATTTCATCTGGACAATGCAAATCAAAATTGCATTAGTAGTAGTTATAACCTTCATAATTAACCTTACTAAGGCACAGACAAAATCAGACCAAAATTTTGTGTCTGTTTTCTAAGTAAAATTCATAGTTTTTGGTTTTGCCTTCAAGATCAACATAATTGGGTCTTTATTACTCCAATCTAGTATTCTTCCTCAAAAATAATAGACACCTGTTGCCCATCCACCTCTGTTCCTTTGTTAATTATTACTTCAGCTTGGAATGCTTCTCCTTTTTCAGTTGCTCTTCTATATTCTACTTATTCTTAAATATCTAGTGGCTAGTTGTTGTGTGCTTATTGTATGTGAGGTTCTGTTCTAATTATTTTATGTGAATTAATTCATTTAACCTTTACTATAGTCCTTTAAAGTAAACACTATTGTCATACTTGCTGTATAAATGAAGTAACTGGAGCACAGAGAGGTTAAATAACTTGATAGAGATGCTATAGCTTTTTAAAAGTATTGTCTGGGATATGAACCACACAGTCTAGTCCCAGACTGGAATAAAATCTTCATACTTTATTGCATCTCACTATGGATAGCCTCAGCAAACTAAGCAATTAATTTTGCTAAGACTGTGAACATGAATATAAGTGATTATTAGTTTATCCATGAAGAAAATTGGCAACCTTTAGTTTACCTTTGCCATTCCTGAGAAATACTTTTTTCCCCTTCGTTCTTAGTTACTGTGTTAGGACTTTTAAATTGACATTTTTAGTCATTCATCATGTTTTCACATCAAGAGTAGGAGTATACCTGCATTGGAGTGGGTTCACTTTAAATTAGGCGTATACAAATTGCTTCTTAGAAAATCTCCCGTATTCTGTGATTTTAACATCTTTTTTTTTTTTTTTTTTTTGATACCAAGGATTGAACCCAGGAGCACTTAGCCACCGAGCCACATGCCCAGCCCTTTTTTATATTTTGTTTAAAGACAGAGTCTCACTCAGTTGCCGAGGCTGAGGCTGGCTTTGAACTCGCGATCCTCCTGCCTCAGCCTCCTGAGTCGAGCTGCTGGGATTATAGGGGTGCACCACAGCACCCAGCTGATTGTAAGATCTTAACCATGTAGTCTTTTGGGCACTTAAGCAGATACAAAACTTTTCAAGTAAAATGTGGCACTGCTTGGAGGAACTTCTGAATCCTGTCTGTTTGTCCACATGAGTACCCTGATTGCCCCCCAGATCAGTTCAAGAATGGGTGTTTTTATTTTTTAAAGCCTTACTTTTCATAATAAACTCTGATTTTTCACAACTGAAAGTGTAAATATATCCCTTTGTTTAATAGAATGGAATATGAACATTCCAGGTATCAGTTAGAGAGCCTAGTATTATGTTGATGCTGTCTGAAACAGTGGATTATTTGAGGAAGATAATATAGCATAGTGATTCCCAAATGTTTTGCCTCAAAATTGGTTGGAATCCTTGTTCATTCTCTGTCATAAAGTAGGTTATGGGGTGGCCTGAAGTTGGAATCTGACAGTATGTAAATCTTCTCATAAGCAGTTTTAGATGGAAAAATGGAATTCTAAGGTCCAAACCAGGTACAGTACTTACAGACTTTTGGAATGTGTTCTGTTTTTGAGTTGAGAATTTGCCAACTCAAATCTTTTTTTTCTTCCTTTGCCAGATTGTGTGTATGTTGAGTGTGTGAGAGAGACACACACACACTGAGGATTGAATCTAGTGCTTCATGCATGCTAGGCAAGTGCTCCACCACTGACCTGCTTCCCCAACCCTCCTACTTTGCTTATTGATACTTAGAACAGATGAATGTTTGCCTCTCAAAATTACTAAGTAGTGTGGAATTAATTCATAGGAGGAAGACATTCTTTCTGTACAAATTAGTAAAAACTAATCCAGACAGTTGTGTCTTCATATACTCTGTGGTTTATTAATAATCAATAATCTTAGCCTCAGAATTTTTGGGGACTCTTAAGGAAGATGCTGTTGGCTATCTTCGCTTATGACAAGAATATGAGTCTGTGTATGGTCATGTGTGTTAATGAGGATTGAATTAAGGGCTTTGCACATGCTTCTCAAGTGCCTTTGCATTGAGATAGAAACACTCAACCCTTAAAAAAAAAGGTGGTTTTTTTTTTTTGAGTTGAGGTGTTGCTAAACTGCCCAGGCTAGGCTTGAACTATTGATTCCTCTGTTTCAGCCTCCAGAATTGCTGGGATTATAGGTGTGTGCCACCAGACCTGAATCTGGAATTTTTGTGACTTTATTATCCAAGATTTCTTTCTTTTCAGTACTGAATCCAGCAGAGACTTGCACATGCACGCAAGGGTTCTATTACTGAGCCATATCCCCAACCCCAATGTTTCCTATCAAAACTGTTCATAAACTAGGTGCAATGGCCCATGCCTATAATCCCAGTGACTTGGGAAGCTGAGGCAAGAGAATCACAAGTTCCAGGCCAGCATGGGAAACTTGATATTGTCTCAAAATAAAATAAAAAGGGATGGGGCTGTAGCTCAGTGGTGAAGCACCCCTGGGTCCCACTTCCAGTACTGCAAAAACAAAACCAAAGAGAGAATACAACAACAACCAGAAAAACTCCCAAACTCTGCATATATTGTCAGGAATAGTTAGAAATTAGTGCTATTCTTTGGTGATATTTTAAACTTTTAAGCTTTTAAACTTTTTTTAAACTTTTAAGCTACTGACTGCTATGTGATGTGGTTGGTGGGGGGGTCCTGGGGATTGAACCCAGGACTGTTCTACCATTGAACCACATACCTAGCCTTTTTTATTTTGAGATAGAGTCTCACTGAAACTCTATCTGAGGCTGGTGTCAAATTTGGGATCCTCACCAGACTCAGCTGAGGCTGGTGTCAAATTTGGGATCCTTATGTCTTAGCCTCCTTTCTGGGTTACAGGCACATGTTACCATTCCTGGCCATTTACTTTTTTTGTTACTAAAGATATCAAACTTGGGACCTTGCACATGTTAAGCCAGCAGTCTTGTCATTGAGTTACATCTTCAACTCTTGTCCTCCTTTTATTTTGAGACAGGGTCTTGCTAAGTTGAAGAGGCTGGCTTCAAATTTATAATCTTCCTGCTTCAACTTCCTGAGTAGCCTGGGATTACAGGCATGTGCCACCAGGCTTGGCAGAATTTGTAGATATTTTGAAATCTGTTGGTGAACAGAATGATTTAAAAAATGAATTGTCTCAATTGACAGAAGAGATTTCTTTTTCTTGGTGTACTGGGAATTGGGGATTGAACCCAGGGACACTCGACCACCGAGCTATTCCTTTTTATTTTGAGTCAGGGTCTCACTAAGTTGTTCAGACTGAACTTGGGATCCTCCTGCATCAGTTTCCCTGAGTTGCTGAAATTACAGGTGTACGCCATCACACCTTGACAGAAGTGATTTTAATAGACAGTTTTGGAGTTATGTTGGAGGAGTTTAAAAAGGGGTGGAATGTGGATAAAAACCAAACCAGTGTTACTATACTGAAATCTTTTTATAGCAATTTTGAGATATAAACGTTTCCTTTTGTTTTTTTGGTACTGGGGATTGAACTCGGGGTATGCGACCACTGAGTCACATTCCCAACCCTATTTTGTGTTTTATTTAGAGATAGGGTGTCACTGAGTTGCTTAGCACCTCGCCTTTGCTGAGGCTGGCTTTGAACTCGAGATTCTCCTGTCTCATCCTCCCAAAGTGCTGAGATTACAGGCGTGCGCCATCACAGCGGCTAAACATGTTTCCTTTTTGAAATAAAAGTTATTTGGTAGAGTAGCTATGTTATTTTTCTGATACCATGTAATTAAAAACTCAAGGCCAAAATTTATTTAAAGGCTTAATTAAACCCCTTGTTTCTGTACCAGAGATTATCAAATTGAAAGGGGGCTTTAGAACTTTTAATTCTAAGATGACTTTATGAAGGAAGAGGCAAATCAAATTGGGTATGGGCCCAATTTGACCATGTTACTTCCTAGGTCTGGGAAGCTGAGAGAGGGACTGTGTTGTAATGGGATGGGGCAGAAGCCTGGTTGGTAGGAGCCAGAAGTGAAACTGGAAGCGCCTTAAAAAGGCAGATTGCTGTGGTGTTATAAGCCTAAGTCAAGCTGAATTGAGCAGTGAGACTGTACAAATGTTTGCTTCTTTTTTGTGGTAGCAGAGATTGAACCCAGGGGCATTTTGCCACTGAGCTACATCCCCAGCTCTTTAAAATTTTTTATTTTTTGAAACAAGGTCTTGCTGAATTGCTGAGGCTGCAGACTCCCGAGTATCTGGGATTACAGTCACGCACCACCTGTACAGATATTTCTTAAGCACAAATGTGTATGTAGTTCACCTGTAGTTTTCCTAAGAGTCGTGGTGACTGCAGTAAGACAGAATGGAGGAAAATGAGAGGCAAAGGGATCATGCAGGCAGGGGCTTCAGGATGCATGTTTTGAAATAAAATCTATGAGCTCTCCCGAGAGGTAGCAGGAAATTAAAGGTGGAATACTGGGGACATTTCCTCTGCCTCCTAAACTATATAGAGATGGGGACTGCAACATGAAAGTGTGGAGTAGGTAACATATATGTTGGTAAAACTATTCAGTTTAGAACAGAGAAAGTATATCCCTATGGTTTGTTTTAAGATGATGGATTCTAGCAGGTGCATGCATGTAATCCCAGCCACTCTGAAGGCTGAGGCAGGAGGATTGTAAATTCAAGGCCAGTTTGGACTATCTAGCAAGAGACATTGTCTCAAAATAAAAAGTCTAGGAATTTAAATTAATGATAAAGTGCCTGCCTAGCACTATGGGAGGTCCTCAGTTTGATCCCCAATACCTTAAAAAAAAGTGAGATTCTCACTGTAATATTAACAATACAAAGATTAGCTAATCTTGTTAATTTTATTATGCCTGGAGTAAAAATCAAAATATCTTAAAAATAACTTATAACACTGTCATCTAAGAGGAATAAATTTCCAAGGTGATTAGTGGTGGTTATGTGCTGTCACACACAAGGATGACACTACTGACATGCTCTGACTAGGGCATGAAAAGCTGATGTTTTCCCCACAGGACTAATAGTGATACATTTATGTTTATAGAGATTTAAAGACACTTCTATTTCTTTTGACTTCCATGTCTTATTCCCAGAAGCCACTCATAGACACCGTGTAGATGGATACAGGATAATATGGATTGGGATTATAATTTATGGATGTGAGGTAGACCTGTGTTTCTCACACTTTACTTATGCACTACCTGGGGATTTTGTTAAAATGCAAGGACCCAGGTGATGGTGGAGCTAGTTTTGAGTAGCCAGGTGATAGAGTAGTGGTTCACAAACTTCAGCATGTATCACAGTTATGTGGAGGACTTGTTAAAAGGAAAATTACTGGTCCCCACCACCCAAGTTTTTTATTTAGCTCACTGAAGTGAGGCCTGATAATTTGCATTTTAAACAATTTTTAAAAATATTTTTTAGTTGTCAATGGACCTTTATTTTATTCATTTATTTATTTTTAATATATATATTTTTAAGTTGTTGATGGACCTTTATTTTTTTCATTTATTTATATGTGGTGTTGAGAATTGAACCCAATGCCTCATGCATGCTAGGCAAGCGCTGTACCACTGAGCCACATCCCAGCCCCTTAAACAAATTTTTATTCGATGCTAATATAACTGAGGGGGAGGGGCAAATTTAGAGAACCACTGAGGTACAGTATCAATAACTCTGAGGAGCCAGGTGTGATGGTGTATGCCTGTAATCCCAGTGACTCAGGAGGCTGAGGCAGAATGATCCTGAGTTCTAGGCCATAATGAGACCCTGTCTCAAAATAAAAAAATTAAAAAGGTCTGGGGATGTAGCTTATCGGTAAAATGCCCTTGAGTTCAATCCCCAATTCCAAACAACAACAAACCTAAAACCCTGAGTAGAATCATGCCATCTATATTGGCTCCCCACCCCGCCTCCCTAGATGCTGTCTGCTCTGTTGCCCAAATTGGCCTTGAACTTTCCATTCTCCTGCCTCAGTCTCCCAAGTAGTGGGTATTATTTTATTTTTTATTTTGAAATAGGGTCTTGGTAAGTTGCAGTCTTCCTGCTTCAGCCTCCCAAGTCACTGAGATTGCAGGTATGTGCCCACCATGCCCAGCCCATCTTGCTTCTTTGAATTACCCACCCCCCCCCACCCCCCCAGCTCAGGATGACCCAAGGGCTTTATGTATGCTAGAAGAGGGCTCTACCCCTAAGCTGAACTCCAGCCCTTGAGCATTATTTTCAAACTGGAGTAAAAGTGATGGAAAAGAAGGTTGAAGAAAATAGTAGAATATACCATTTATGTTAAATAACATCCTGTGAAACAGTTCTCTATATTTTGATGTGTATAAGTTTCACCATCTGTCTAGATACCCCATGAATCTGATGCTGACATAAGATGATTGTTTCCAGAGAGGAGAAAAATGTAGGTTCATGGAGGGTGGGACTTCAGTTGTCTGTGTAAGGTTTTACTTTTTTTCTTTCTTCTTGTGGTACCAGGGATTGAATCCAGGGCCTTCGGCCTGCTAGGCAAGTGCTCTACCACTGAGATACATCCACAGCCCCTTTTATTTTGAGACAGGGTCTTGTGCAGGCTGGCATTGAACTTGTCTTTCTGCTTCAGCCTCCTGAGTAGCTGGGATTATAGGGATGTAACATGCCCTGTAAGATTTTACTTTTTAGTGAAGAGATTATACTTCTATATAGTTAATTTTATAAAAGAAGTCTGAGCCAGGGGCTGGGGTTATGGCGCAGTGGTAGCATGCTCGCCTAGCACGCTGGAGGCACTGGGTTCGATCCTCAGCACCACAGAAAAATAAAATAAAGCTATTGTGTCCACCTACAACTAAAAAATAAATATTAAAAAAAAAAAAAAGTCTGGGCCAGATGTCTTCTATTTACCTCTCTAGGTTCCTTTTCTACCTTTTCTACATGCCTCTTTGCCCCAGATAAAGAACTCTCAGGCATTTTGGATTGAAGGGCTGGAAGAGATTATTTATCCACCTCACCTGCCAGAGCAGCCTGCATTACATAATCAGGTTCTACTTAGCTGTCTCCTGTCTGCTTTGGGGGCCGCTAGAGCAATAACTGTCCTGCTTTTGTTGGTTCTGATTTCTCCCTGTGTGTTTTCTATGGGCTCCCCACCCAATTTTGTAATTGTTCCTTTTATAAATAAGCACTCAGATTATGCTTTTTAAATTTTTTTTCCCCCAAAGAATTGACTTTTAAAATTTTTTTAATGTGGTGCTGAGGATTGAACCCAGTGCCTCACCTGTGTTAGGTAAGTGTTCTACCACTGAGATACAACCCCAGCCCAGCACTCAGATTATTCTAATTTGTGTCTGTTGTGTCTTTATTGTTGGGACCCTTTCTGATGGTCTCCTATGTTCTTTTTTAAAAATATTTTTTAGTTATAGATAGATACAGTACCTTTTTTAAATTTATTTTTATATGGTGCTAAGGATTGAAACCAGTATCTCACACGTACTAGATGAGTGCTCTCCATGTTCTTGTTCCTCTTTTTACTATAATACCAAATTATAAATTTTCATGGTGACAGGTAACAGGTACCATTTTGTTGCATGTTCTAAATACTTTCTGTTCATAGCAACTCTGAAGTGTATTTGTGTGTATATACACACGCACAAATAATGATCTTATGTATTTCTCATTCTGTAATTTTTTTTTACTTTGTACTGTATTGTGGCCATCTTTGTACATCAGTTTAAATATTTGCCTCATTCCTTTTTTTTTTTTAAATATTTATTTTTTAGTTGTAGGTGGACAGAAATTCTTTATTTTTATATGGTGCTGAGGATTGAACCCAGTGCCTCCTCACGCGTGCTAGGCGAGCACGCTACCACTGCGCCATAACCCCAGACCCTCATTCTTTTTTTTTTTTTAAATGTTGTGCTGGAGATCGAACCCAGTGCCTCATGCATGCTAGGCAAGTGCTCTACCACTGAGCCCCAGCCCCAGCTCCCTACCTCATTCTTAATAGGTGTGTCAAATTCCATTGAATTTCATATGGCATACCACAGTTTAACCAGTCTTTTGTGGGGTTTTTTTTTTTTGGTATTAGGGATTACAGGCATGTGCCACCATGCCCCACAACATTCTTGCTTTTGACAGTGAGAGGTTTTTCATTGTGTTTCTTTGAATTTTGCAGATGTTAGGGGAAACTCTTATTTCATAACCTGACTTTCCCAAGCTCTTTATATTGCTTTAATACTTTTTTCCCATAGATTTTTCTTGGATTTTCCAGTTGAACAACTTGATTATTGGCAAATATTGCTTATTTAGACTCCTTTTTGATATTTCCCTCTTTTTATTGCATTGATTAGACCATAAAATTCAGGAAGATGTCATATATTTAGTGTGTCATATATTTAGTGTGTCAAATATATTTAGTGTGTTAAGACTGAAGTTGTAGGCGAGCGCGGTGGCTCAAGCCTGTAATCCCAGCACTTAGGGAGGCTGAGACAGGAGAAACGCGAGTTCAAAGCCAGCCTCAAGCAAGGGCGAGGTGCTCAGCAACTCAGACCCTGTCTCTATATAAAACACAAAAAATTGGGCTGGGGATGTGGCTCAGTGGTCGAGTGCCCCTGAGTTCAATCTCCAGTACCAAAGAAAAAAAGAATGCCTTGGTTAAGTTTCCCTATTTATTGTTGGGTTAACTGTGGGACTGAAACCTGACAAATCAGGGAAAAATTTTTATTGAGTTTTCTCAGTGTAGATGTCAAATGCCTTTCTTTTTTCTTTGGTACTGGGTGTCAGGAGTGCTTTACCACTAAGCTACATCCTCAGTCTTTTTTCTTTTCTCTTTCGAACCAGGGCTTTGCTAAATTGCTGAGGGTTATACCAAATTTCTGAGGCTTGCCTCTTTTTTGCTCCTCCTGCCTCAGCTGCTTGAATTGCTGGAATTACGGGCATGTGTCCTCATGCCCAGAGGCTTGTTCAAATATACCTATTTTCATATTTGTGTTATTCACCAGTACCATTGTACCCTCCATGACCATGTCTCTGCATTATTATAAATGATTTTTGTCTAGTATACCTTAGTGGGAGACAGACAATAACCAATAAATATACCACAAGAATTATAAGTGCTGCTAAGAAGAACAATAAAACAGGGTAAGGAAAGATAAGGAAAGAATAAAAGGAGTATGTACTGTTTAAATTGGTTGGTCAAATAAAAGTCTCTTTGGTGTGGTGACATTTGAGCAGAGACCTGAGAGAAGTGAAGAATCAAGCTATGCAAGTGCAGAAGCTCTGAAGCAAATGAGTGCTTGTTGTATTGAAGGATCAATACAACCCTTCTGAGTGGTCAGAGAGGAGTGGAGTGGCCCGAGGTGGGATGGTGAACTTCTAAACTAATTAGGTTTTTTTGTGTGTGTTTTTTGTTTTGGTATTGGTGGTCCTGGGAATCAAATCCAGGTCCTCACTACGTAAGGCAGGCACTCTACTGCTGAACTACACTCACTCCTAGCTCCAAAAAGACTTTATTGACTTTTGCTGAATGTGACCAGATCACAGAACATAAGAGCAATAATATGATCAAGACTTCACTCTGGCCGGGCTCAGTGGCGCACGCCTGTAATCCCAGCACTTTGGGAGGCTGAGACAGGAGAATCACAAGTTCAAAGCCAGCTTTAGCAACTGTGAGGTGCTAAGCAACTCAGTGAGACCCTGTCTCTACATAAAAACAAACAAAAACAGGGCTGAGGATGTGGCTCAGTGGTTGCATACCCCTGAGTTCAATCCCTGGCATCAAAAAAAAAAAAAAAAGACTTCACTCTCAGAAGGATCATTCAGGCTGCTGTGCTGAGAATGAGCGTAGAAGGATAAGAGTTGAAGCAGGAAAAGCAGTTAAGAGGCTGTGGTGGAGGAGCAGGAGAAAAGACAAAGTGCTTTATGTGCTGATTGGTTGGAAGTTGGCTAAGTGAAAAACAGGCTGCTTAGTGTATAGTGAGTCACCCTTCAGCCCTTGTCAGTTTGACATCCCTACCTCCACCCTGCCTTTGGATACCAGGGCTTGCTTTCACTTTCCTGCAATTGTATTTGGTCATCATCAGTGACAGTCGGCTACCAAAACAGTGGACATCAGGCCACATCTCATTGCATTTCTTATTAGAATTCTCCCCAGAATTTACCCTCTTCTTGGATTATAGTCTCTCTAATTTCATAATCCTGGTTTTCCTCTCACTTTCATGTAGACTTTTTGTTTTTCTCTTTCCCCTAATCAATTTATATTTGAGTTCCTTAGGAGTTGTGCCCTCATCTCTTTTCTTTGTTCTCTTTCTAGAAGATAGCATTTATTCCCAAGGATATAAATATTATTTATATGCTGAGAATTCTCAAATTTGTACTTTACTTGGAGCTCATACTTTACATGTCTAAAAGTGAAATTGTGGAGTCAAAATGTTCTTGCTTCTGTAGTTTTTTTCCATCAGAAAACGGCATCCAGTTGCTTTTTGGGGAAACTGGGAATCATTTTGGTCTATTTGTTTTTGTCATATATCTTTCTCTCCCCACCACATTTTTTAGTAAGTTCTTTCTAACCCATCTCAAAAATGTATCCTTCCTTCCTTTTGCTTGAAGCCATCCCATCCCCTCCTTCTGAGCTCCCATAGTAGCGTTTGAGCTGGTCTTTATACCACTTCTTTGGCCTCTCTCCCATTTTCTCTCTGCACAGCAGCCAGAAGGCTTTTAAAATAGGTCACATGGCTACTTAAAACCATTCAGTGACTTCCATTGCACTTGAACTTTACTCAGGTTTTTCTGTCTCTCCCTCAAGTTGTTTTTTCTGCATAGAATATTCTCATTCTCCTCTTTTAAACATCAGTTCCTACTCATCTATGAGCTTTAGTTTTCTCTGAGGCCCTCCTTGATTGTCCACTTTAAAGACAGTTTTACCTCTTTTCCATTGTATTATTTTTTCTTACATAAGTGCTAAGCCAATATTTGCCATTACTCAATCATGGATTTACATATCTGGTCCAGACTTTTTTTTTTTTGCAGAACACCACACCATTTATTCCAGAAAGTGCAGAAACTTAGATACACTCCTGGACCAATCAGGTCCAAAGATACAAAGGGGTGCTCTTTGTCAAGAGCACAGTCCATTAGCATAGAATGCGAAAAGATGGGAGGGAGGGGTTGAAGGCATGGAGAGTGCTCCTACACTGGTCTGGTCCAGACATTTTTGTCCCCCTGTGTCTAGCAGGACAAATGAGTCTCTTTCTTTTAGCAAGAAAGTTTGGTTTTGACTGTGATGTATCACAAAGAAAGTGGGTTCAGAAGAGGCTACAAATAAGCCAGGCGCTGTAGCGCATGCCTGTAATCCCAGCACTTCGGGAGGCTGAGACAGGAGGATCACGAGTTCAAAGCCAGCCTCAGCAGCGGTGAGGAACTAAGCAACAACTTGGTGAGACCCTATCTCTAAAAAACACAAAATAGGGCTAGGGATGTGGCTCAGTGGCCGAGCACCCCCGAATTCAATCCCCAGGATGAAAAAACAAAACAAAAAAAGAGGCTACAAATAATTTTTCAGTTTGCCTTGAGTGAATTTCCAGAAATCCATTTTCCTTTGATGTTTCTTCTTCCTTCGTGTATCCTGTTCCCCTTCTATCCTGTCACCTTCTTTTTGCCCAAGGCAGGGAAGGTCTTTGATAGGTTTTGTTTAGGTCTGGAAGGACCTGATCCTGGCTCCAGTAAGGTGGCTTTGGATCATCTTATTCTTTAAAATTGAAGATCTGAAGGACAGGTAAACTTCTCCTTATTTTGGCTACCTCTTCCAATATAACTTGGATATGTTATCCTTTATAAAATACCTCCTTCTGATCAGGAATTTGACATTGGAAAGAATAGGGGGAATGGAGGAAACTGGGGTCCCTCTGTCTTGTATCCTTCCCTTTAACAATTCTCTTTCCTACTAGACTGCAAGCAGCATGAGATGATCTGTGTGTTCATCATCATGTACCTGGTGTTAATCTTGTTCCTTGCACTTAGTACATAGATAAGGAATGACTGGAACAAAAGCTGGTGGTTATTTTGTGAGAACTTCATCTTAGTGATGGTGGGACTTCCTTTCCTTTCATGCTTCTGATATTCAGAATGCTGTTGTCAACCTACCCCTAACTACTGGTCCCTTTTACTATTTCTTCTCTGGGCAGAGCTGAATGTGACCAAGGTTTATGCCTTAGAGTCTGTTTCTGGTTGCTGATTGCCACCTACAGGTGCCACTTTGTTTTTGTTCTTTTGGTCTGGGATTGAACCCAGGGGTGCTTAACCACTGAGCCATGTCCCCAACCCTTTTTTTTTTTTTTTGGTACCAGGGATTGAACTCAGGGGCACTCAACCATTGAGCCACATCCCCAGCCCTATTTTGTGTTTTATGTAGAGACAGGGTCTCACTGAGTTGCTTAGTGCCTCGCCATTGCTGAGGCTGGCTTTGAACTCGCGATTCTCCTGTCTCAGCCTCACTAAGTGCTGGGATTACAGGCTTGAGCCACCGCGCCTGGCTCCCAACCCTTTTTAATATTTTGTTTAAAGATAGGGTTTTGCTCAGTTGCTTAAGGCCCTGCTAAATTGCTGAGGTTGGCTTTGAACTCGCGATTCTCTTGCCTCAGCCTCCTGAGCTGCTGAGATGACAGGTGTGTGCCACTGTGCCTGGCACCATGTTGTTTTTATCTGTGCTGACATTTCTGATTAAGTTAGTTGCTCCTTCCCAGTCTATCAGGTGTTCCTGGGCCCAGGAAAAGCCTGTTTCTTACCACTATACTTTAATATACTTCACTTTCAAGATCAACCTTGTTCTTGTCAGGTTTGGGGCCAGGCACTTGTATACATACTTAATGTTGTCACCTCCATTTATTCCAATATGTGTATGATAAAGTAATACAGACAAGCTCTTTTTTTTTTTTCCCCTGCCTTTGAATTTTGTTTGGTTGGTTAAATTTTAGATTAGGTTAGTTTGTTTGTTTTTTTTTCTTATTTTGGTAACAGGGATTGAACCCAGGGGGGCTTAACTACTGAGCTACATTCCTAGCCCTTTGTATTTTATTTCTTTAATTTTTATTTTTTAAAAAACTTTGTTTACTTTTTTTGTGGTGCTGAGGATTGAACCGAGTGCCTCACATGTGCTAGGCAAGTACTCTACCACTGAGCCACAACCCCAGGCCTCCTTTTTATTTTTTGAGACAGGGTCTTGCTAAATTGCTGAGATTGGCTTTGAACTTTAGCAAGACAGGGTCTTGCTAAATTGCTGAGATCCTCCTGCCTTTGCCTCTGGATTAGTTTAGTTTCTGCCTTCCTGTGATCATTTGTTAGAGAAGTAAGCCATCAGTTTTGCAAACTGAAAATAACCTATTTTTAATTTTTCCCACTTTCTTTGTTTGCTAGACACCTATTTGGAATCATGAGGAAAGTATTTCTATGATCAACTCTACTTGCATATATCAAATAATTGTTGTGACAGTAAGTGGGAGAGTTGGAATTTCTAGTATATTTATTACTCCTTATTTTTTGTAATCCTTACTATCTTATAGGCAGTATCCTCAGTGTCTTTTAGGTAGTTGATTATGAACTTGTTCTCTAATTGTAAGAACTAATTATGATCCTGAGTATTGTTTTCAGATATTAAGAGGCACAATTTTGGTGAGTGGATTTAATTTTCTGCTTTTTAAGTTAGAAACAAAAATTGTTTCTGTATCAAATAAAAAGATTTTCCCTTAAAACGCTGGATAGCAGTAGCGTTAAAATACATAGGTGTTAAGTGGAACATTTGTGCTGATGTTACCAGTCACCTTAGAGAATCTTGTGTGCACTGCTTTTTTTCCTTTTCCTTTTTCTTTTTTTTCTGGGGTGGGGGGAGTGGGGCACTGAGTATTGTATGTGCCAATAAAAGGTGAAAATGCATTTTTCCTAAAATTCATAAACTGTTAAAGTGAAGACAATAATATTTAGTGGTGGTGAAAGGAAAGCAGGATTTCTGTAAGTACCATACAGTAATGTATGTTTTACGTAGTTGGTGTATGATAAAATGCCTACATATACGTACATATTCACACACCAGTGTGTTAAATATAAAAGAATTTTTCAGTCTCAAAACACGAAATTTGTGTTCAAAATTTTTAAAACTACTAGTTTTACTATTTATAAAATACTAATTAGTTAAAGTACCAGAGCAAGAGCAATACCCTATCCCTGGGTTTTGAGAGGGAGATTTTCATTTTGGACAAATAGGAGTTAATAATACCTTACCATGGGTTAATATGTTTAAGCAACCATAAGAAGTGGTAGTACTAGTTGAGATAGTCATTTCAG
The DNA here is from genome assembly GCA_004024805.1 of Geosciurus inauris. Lineage (NCBI taxonomy): Eukaryota > Metazoa > Chordata > Mammalia > Rodentia > Sciuridae > Geosciurus > Geosciurus inauris. Next base: position 95,098 of record PVHX01004485.1, on the reverse strand, counting down.
GGATAGTTTTTCCTGGAAGGCTGTACCTTAGGGACTCTGTTATCCCTTCCCACATATTTTCAGTGTGTGGCCATGGAGGGCAATCTCTTGCTTTCTTGCAAAATACCTTGATTCTTCCAGGGATGATGGCACACACCTATAATCTAGTGACTCAGGAGGCTGAGGCCGGAGGATTACAAGTTTGAGGCCAGCCTCAAGAATTTAGTGAGGCGCCCAGGAATTTAGGCCCTATATCAAAATGAAAAAGGGTGGGGTTGCTAGGGATATGGCACGGTGGTTAAACACCCTTGGGTTTAACCTTCAATACAAAAAAATAAATAAAGTACTGGGAATATAGCTCAGTAGTAAATCACCCCTGGATTAATTCCCCAGTAGTTCCCACCCCCCCAAAAAAAGTCTTGTTGGGCAGGGTGTATAATGGATTTGTATTTCTGTTTTGTCACTGATTCTGATCTGTTAGTGTTGCTCTTATATTGAGGTTCTATATTCCAAAAGGGTTGTGTGTTTGAAGAAAATAAATTCATTACCTTTGCTTTACTTAAAGCAGTGATTCTTAATCTTTTTGGCATCATCGTCTTTTTTTGAGGATCTGATAAAAACTGTGGATCTTCTCTAGCACATGAACGTATATGATTTTGCATAAGGTTTTAGGGCATTTACAGACTTCCTGAAGCCTATTGGTAAACTTTTTTTTTTTAAGCCTGAAGACTTCACTTTGAGAACATGTGCCTTAAAGCTTAGCATCAACAATAAGATTTATACCTAAGGGCTGCAAAGTTATTCTGACAAAGAATTTAAACTATTTAAGTAAAAATTGACATCTGTGTTCATGTGCAGACTTTCAGAATCTCATGGTGTAAGCAGAACTCAGTTGAAAGGGTAGTTGTGTGTTTTTCTGTTACAACTCATTAGGAAAGACTTAAAATTAATATATTAATTGCCAATTAAATGGTTTACATTCAGTCCCAGAAAGTCTGCCCATCTCTAAACTGTTAACATTTATGCATTTTGTATAGTTGAGCAAGATTGCCTCGTCTTACGTTTGGTTTCAATGTGCTTGATTTTTCTGTGAGTTCAATGCCTACATGTTCAGGAAAACAAGAACCTGTGATCATCCTAGAATTACTTTAATATAAATTCATCTAGAAGAAATTAGATTTTAGGAATTTGTTAGCTTTTTATTCCTGGAAGGAATATCATTCATGGATTTAAAGAATTAGGAAAAGGCTGGAGGCATAGCTCAGTGGCAGAGCACTTGCCTAGCATGTGCGGAGAACTGGGTTCAATCCCTGGTACCATATACACAAGAAAAATTAGGGTAGAATTTGGCTCCCTTATGGTTTTTATTTATTTTGTTGTGTTAGGGATTGAATCCAGGGTCTTCAGCATGCTAGGCAAGTGCTCCATCACTGAACTACATCCCCAGTCCTCTAATGGTGTTATTAGCTTGGACTGTATTCCATAATAATCTTGTAAAATGGGTGTTGATGAAATGGTACAAAAAACAGTTGGCTTCAAAATCAGCAGTTCTAATAATACTTTCCTCCCAATTCCCACTAAACAACTCTTGACCTTGGATGGTTCACTTAATCTTCCTAGACTTTCCTCATCTATAAAACAGGGAGATTGAGTTCTTTCTCACTTTGAAGATCATTAAGGTTCATAGGTTTTATAATTCTAAAACATATCTACTGTTAAATAAGTCAGCACAGTGGTCAACCCGATTCTGTTTATTTTCATAACTTGGCACAATGTAGGATATAACAATTTGGAAACTAAGGAGATTGAGTATTGAGCTATTCGGCAATGGAGAAGCAGTGGGCCTTCATTAGATTCAGTGTGCTCAGGAGGCTGACAGGTGAATTGCAGGAAGTGGCTCAGAGAAACTCTTCACCTGGCCAGTATCTTCACTGGCTAGACAGCCTAGGATAAGTACTTGAAGGGAAAAAACCAAGAGTTTTGAGATTAATAAAAGCAAATGTCTGTTTCTCCCTTAATTCTATAGAAGTAAGCATTTTAAAAAAGGCATCTAATTGATGTTAAAAATGATAATCATGAAAAACTTAAGAAAATATTGAATTTAATGATTTCTAAAGCATAGAATGCATAATTATATTTTGGAATAATTTAAGTAAAGATAGTTGAAATAATGATTTGTTGGATCAGTGTTAATGAAGAAAATTTGTCTAGGTGGAGCTTCTTCCTGTGATACTGGAAAAATTGTGTTCTGACCACAAAAATGACAAGAAGAAGTAGGACATTTGTTTAAATTAGCTAGATCTAATCATTATACAACATGTATATATGCTTTAAAACATCGTGTTGTACACAATAATTACATACAATTTTATCTGTCAATTGAAAAAATAAAAACAAATAAAAAATGAAAATGACCCCAAATAAGTGGTTTTACGATTATGAGTGGAACAAAAAATTATCAGGCTGTAAACCTTTTCTGTGATTTTGGCAAATGGCAATAAGGGGAGAAAATGAGTTAAGGAGAAATGAGTGTACTTTTAATTTATTATTTACTTTTACTACCTCTTAGTTTCCTTCTTTTGGAGATAGTGGAGAGTTGCCTCCTTTGTAGAGTTGTGTTTACTATTAAAGAAAACCTATCAATTGAAATAAAATGAATACTACTGTATAGGGATTTATTCCTTTATGTGAGAGTTGAATATTGATAAGTTTGCTGTTCTCACATTTATTTTTTGTTTTGATACTGAGGATTAAACCCAGCGGTACTTCACCACTGAGTTTTTTGCCCAGTCTCCCTGCCCCCAGTACTGAATCCAGAGCCTTATGCGTTTGAGGCAGATACTTTTCCACTGAGCTATATCCTCCATCCTCCAGTCGTCGTCCTCCTCCTCCTCCTCCTCCTCGTCATCGTCGTCTTCTTCTTCCTCTTCTTCCTCTTCTTCCTCCTCTTCTTCTTCCTCTTCTTCTTCCTCTTCTCCTCCTTCTTCTCCTTCTTCCTCCTCTTCTTCTTGACAGGGTCTCACTAAGTTCTGAGGCTGACCTCGAATTTGGTGACCCTCTTGCCTCAGGAATTAGAGGCAAGTGCCGTTGCACCCAGCTATTTCTCATTTGTAACTGAGGTTTATTTGAGTAAAACATTAAGTTTTTGTTAACTAGCATAAATACATAACCTTGAAAATCTGCTTTTTAGTTACAGAATTTAAAATCAGTGTATAATTGATACTTACATTAGACATCAGACTTTTCCCTCAGTTTTTATTTTTTATTTTTAAAATATTTGTTTTTTTAGTTGTAGATGGACACAATACCTTTGTTTAATTTATTTATTTTTATGTGGTGCTGAGGATTGAACCCAGTGCCTCACACATACCAGGTAAGCACTCTACCACTGAGCTACAACCCCTGCCCTTTCCCTCAGATTTTAAAGAATACTTGTAATATATTTGTTCACTGTTGATGTGAAATAATGTCATAGGTGTGATACTCTGTTTTCTAGAGTTTAAAAATTCATGAAATCAGCCAGGTGTGGTGGTGCACACCTGTAATCCCAGCACTTTGGGAGGCTGAGAAAGGAGAATTGCCAGTTCAAAGCCAGCCTCAGCAATGGTGAGGCACCAAGCAACTCAGTAAGACTCTGTCTGTAAATAAAATACAAAATAGAGCTGAGGATGTGGTTCCGTGGTTGAGAACCCCTGAGTGCAATCCCCGGTATCAAAAAATAAAAGTAAACAGTAAAAATAAAAAAATAAAATAAAAAATGCATGAAATAGTTATATACATTTTTAAAAAATTTCAGTTGTAGATGGACACAATATCTTTATTTTTATGTGGTGGTGAGGATTGAACCCAGTGCCTCACATATGCGAGGCAAGCGCTCTACCACTGAGCCACAATCTCAGCCCTAATTCTATACATTTTTAATATTATAGTTACCTTTTAGTATTTATGAAAATTTCAAACATATATGGAAGTAGATATTTGTATAATGAACTTGTATATATCCATCACCTAGATTCGTTACTAGATTGACAATTTTATTAACTTTACCCACTCTCATCCCTACTTTATATTATTTTGAAACAGTTCCAGACATCACATCATTTATGTCTCTCTCATAGTATACATGGTTACTGTTATCATTGTAACACTTAAAAAATCATACTACTTCATGCTCACTAGGATGGTTACAATAAAAGACGAGGAGTATTATGAAAGATGTGGAGAAACTGGAACATTCAAACTGTTGATGGGGATGGGAAATGATACAGGCACTTGGGAAAGCCGTTTGGTTTTTGAAAAGTTAAACAAGAGTAACCATACGCCCAGCAATTCTACTCTTAGTTATATGCCCAAGAAAATTGAAAGCATAAGTCTGTGCAAAATTTGTACACAAATGTTTGCAAGGTCATTCATTACTCAAAATAGCTAAAATGTGGAAATAGTCCAAATGTTCATCAGTTGATAAACCAATAAACAAAATATGCTATTTCCATACAATGTACGATTATTAATAAGTAGAAACACAAGGTTGATACTTGCCACAACATGGATAAACTTTGAAAACATGTTAAATGATGGGCTGAGGTTGTGACTCAGTGGTAGAGCGCTCACCTCACACACATGAAGCACTGGGTTTGATCCTCAGCACCACATAAAAATAAAATATTGTGTTCATCTACAACTAAAAATAAAAAAGAATCAAACATTTAAATGAAAGAAGTCATATTCAGAAGATTATATATGGTATGTTTCCATTTATGTGAAATCCCAGAATAGGCAAATTCATCATGACAGGAAGTAAAGAGTGGTTAGCTTAGATGGGGAGAAAAGGGGAGTGACTGCTAATGGGTGGGCATTTCTTTTTGGGTGATGAAAATGTTCTGGAATTAGTGGTGAGTGAGACACAACTCGATATACTAAAAACTAATAAAACTCAAAAGATGAATTTTAGGATATGTGAATTATATCTTAGTAAATTTATTAAAATTAATATTCAATTAGTATTCTGTATTTTTTCTAACTAGAATTTTGCTGATTACATTCTTTTTTTAAAAAAATATTTATTTTTTAGTTGTAGGTGGACACAATAGCTTTATTTTATTTTTAAACAAACCCAACCCCAGCCCCAGCCCCAGCCCCCGCTGATTACATTCTTAAGGTGTCTGTTAATGCAGCCCTCTGTCCACTCTCTTTACATTGGTTGCTAGAATGAAAAGTTTAATTAGACTCAGACTTTTTTTTTGTATGTGGGGAAATGCAAAAATACATGTGTGTTTTTTCATCAGCAGACCCATGATGTTTCATTGTCTCAGTTTTGTGATGGCAGAAGTTGTTGGTCTTGCCTAGATCTATTAATTAGGGATTGTTAAATGTGCTCATAAAGTCTTGAAGTTAGGCATACTGCTTTTTCTTTTTTCTTTTTGGGGCCTGGGAGAGTGAACCCAGGGCATACTAGGCAAGCAGTCTACTGCTGGCACACATCCCCAGCCCTGTTTTTAAGTTTTATTTATTTATTCATTCATTCATTTATTTTAAACTTTTTTTTTTAGCTATAGATGGACACAATATCTTTATTGTTATGTGGTGCTGAGGATCGAACCCAGTGCCTCACGCATGCAAGGCAAGCGCTCTACCACTGAGTCATAATCCTAGCCCCTTAAATTTTATTTTGAGATAGGATTTTGCCACGTTGCCCAGGCTAACCTTAAACTTTTGATCTTCCTCCTTCAGCCTGGGTATATCACTAGTGTTCTAACACTGAGCTATACTTGCAGACCTTTTAAAATTTTCATTTTATTTTATTTTTGTGGTACCGAGAAGTGAACCCAGGGGCTCTGTACCACTGAGCTACATCCCAGCACCCCCTCCCCCCCTTTAATTTTACTTTGAGACAAGGTCTCTTTAAAGTGCTGAGGCTGGTCATGAACTTGCTATCCTCTTGCCTCTGTCTCCTGAATAACTGGGATTATGGGCAAGGGCCGCTGTACTTGGCTAAAATTTTGTTCTGAGACAGGTTCTTCCTTAAGTTGCTCATGCTGGCCTTGAATTTGTAGTTCTGCTGCAGCCTCTCAAAATGTGTGATTACAGTTGTGTGCCATTAATCCTGATTTATTGTAGTTTTTCAGGGGAATTAAAAAGTGTAGTGTGGTTAGATAGATAGATAGATAGATAGATAGATAGATAGTTTTAGAGGATGTAGTTACCATTATAAAGATTTTAGTGAAGGCACAAGAAATTCTCTACCCTTCCTCCCAATTGTGGACAGCCATGACACTCTCTTGCCACTTGGTGGCAGCATATAATAATTTTAAAGTTATTAAGTCTTCTGAAACTATATTTTTAAAAAATAAAGGACGAGGGGAATGGCAAGTTATTGCTCAGTGGTTACAGATTTTCTGTTTGGGGTAATGAAAAAATTTTGGAAATGGGAAGTGGTGGTGGTTGCACAACATTGTCAATGTAATTAACATCCCTGAGTTATACACTTAAAAATGGTTAAAATGGTAAACTTCATGTTGTTTTACCACAATAAAAAAAGGACAAACTCATGACAGTTTATGATAGTATATAAATGTTTGAGAGGATTTTTTAGTTTAGTTCTTATGAAAAGAGCTAATGTGTTTGCCACACTCTACTGTCTACAGAGAACTCCTAGTCCATCCTTTAAATCAGTGTACTTCCAAAGTGATATTGAACAGCAAAACCATGATAAATAAAACATAATATTGGCACTCCTTTGATATAGTAAGGAGTCTGGAAACCTTCCTTCCATCAGCTGAGCAACCCCCGTCCCCATTGTAAATATTTTAAACTATGTCTAGTCTCTGAGTAGTTTCTTCATTAATGATGATAAAAAAAATTTTACGAAAAGCCACTGTCAAGAGTATAAGTATTTGTAGAGGAGATCCAGGTAATAATTTATTTGAACTTGATTATAATCATGTTACTCAGATAATCATGTACTCAGATTGGGGGGAGGGACAGGCCCTTTCTGGAGAACATTGCAAAGTATAGGAAATTGTGCTTAGTGTTCTAGATGCTCTGAGTTTCAGAGCAGAGTGGGATCTTATATTGTCAAGCTCAGCCTTTTCATTTTAAAAATGTGAAAATTCAGTTGCAGAAAGAGTGACTTGAATAATGTTACACATAGGTAGACAGATAGTGGTAGGGCTGGACTGTACTACTACACTACTTCATAGGAAAGATTTATCAAAAAGAATATAGGTCATTATTCTCATTTTCTTTTTCCTTGTGATAATTGTGAAGTTCTCTTTCCAGTACCAATCTCTCGTAATCAGAAAATTGAAACAACTAGAATATGTGGTTCTTCTGACAACTCTAGTTAAGAAGTTTTTGCTATATCTTATCACTTTAATTTACATTTACATTTGAATAATACTTTGATATAGTTTATCACAGTGAACACATACAGTAGCTGCAAGGAGGTAGTTTGGAATAGTAGATCACTGGCCTGGGCCTTAAGACCTTGTCTATCCTCTTTCTGCCATTAACTTTCTGTATCTCCAGGGGCAAATCACTTTCCCTCTGTGGACATCTGTTTTAGGCTCAATGTAAAATGGTAGAGTAAGATTTGCAGGGCTTTCATAAAAGGTTCTTTTCTGTGCTGCCCTATAGGTTTCATATTTCAGTGAAGAATCACCCTTTTGCCAGATGTTGTGCACACCTGTAGTCCCTGTAACTGAGGAGGCTGAGGCAGGAGGATCTAAGTTTGAGGCCAGCTTCAGCAATTTGGTGAGGCCTTGTCTCAAAAACAAAAAGGACTGGGGATGTGGCTCAGTGGCAAAGCATCCTGAGTTTAATTTCAAGTACAAAAAAAACAAAAACAAAAAAACCCTATGTTTCTAGTGAAGAACAACTCAGGGTAGAAGCTACTGCTCTTGGTTATCCATGACAGTAGTTAAGCACATAGTGAAATAAAATCTAGTTTGGAAGTTCAGTTGAATGAATTTTTATTTAGTCTGAATATAGTTAATACTTTTTTCCATTGTTAAAAATCTCAGGATTCCTCTTGATCTGGGTCCTAAGTCAAGGGTTTGAGAGAAAGCAAATAAGAATTGGAGTTTTCCATTCCTTTCTGTTTTTACATTTTTGTTACTTATTCAGTAATTATTTTGAATACTAAGTGTGGTAACAGCTTAAGAGTTCAGTTTATATTTAAAAACTTGTATTTTCATTATGATTCTTTGGGAGCATATTTCCTTCTTGATACCTATTTTAGCAGGTTGTTTGTTTATTGAACATTTACTAGTATCAGATATTACCAGACTCCTACCTGTCAAGAGCTTGAGATGTGTAGCTATTTACTGCTAATTTGGAATATTCACATAGCAGAATTTTGTCTCCTAAATTTATAGTAAATGAATGTATATTGTGGCTTTATATTCAGAAGTATTTAACAACTACTTTGTGTCCAGCCCTGTGCTAGGCTGTATATCCAAGCATCTAAGTCTTGGCTTTTGCTTAGATAGCTAGCTTTTGGTCTAGAAGGAGAAATGAAGCAGTGTGATGTGTTGTGACGGATGCAGAGGTGTATGGCAGCACAGAGAAGAGGTGTCTAAATTGGGTTATTCAGTCTCAGGGTTAAGATTCTGGAGTCAACATTTCTTGCCATACTTAATCACAGAGTGTAATCAGTCTAACTTGGTATATTTAAACTTAATATTTTTTAGATTTTAATACAAAAAATAAAGTTTTCCCAAACTGTTCCCTTGTCCCCAATTTTCTTTCCAAGAAGCATAGGGAGGAAAAAAGCATTTGATGTAAAATGTCACTGATGAAAACTGTCATGTTGAGTTTTTATTGTCCCCAACTTTTACAGATTTTGGGGCAATCCTTACAACTTACAAGCCATTACCAGCTCCTTTCTCTCTAAATCCAGGAGTAAAAATTGACCTTTCATGTGACACAAGTCAGTATAATATTGCCAGAGTTTGTACTTGGAAGTCCAGAGGTCTAGCATGGAGTCTGTTAGCATGGTTAGCACATGAACAGGGATGACGCACTGAGAAACTCCCTGACGTGAGCAGAGGCCCAGTTGTGCACATGGCCCCAAAACATGAGGGTTCTTAGCATATCACCCAAGTTTGGTGGGCTTTCCTGTGCAAGAGCTAAAATTCTGTTTGGTGGGAGAGGAAAAGAAGGAAGGGAAGACAGGACTACTATAAAGGTAGGAGTGTGAAAGAACCAGACAATTCAAGTTCTAGTAAGGCACTGAGTGGGGAATATTAGCTCTCCCATTCCACTTTAAGGTGAAGTGTCTCCAACTGGGTCTAGTGGTACATGCCTGTAATCTCAGTGACTTGGGAGGTTGAGGCAGGAGAATCACAAGTCTATATATACATCTTGTCCTAGGTTGTTATTTCAGGTGACACATTTAAGTTGTATTGTGTTAGCTGATTATATATATATATATATATATATATATATATATATATATATATATATATATATATATATATATATATATATATTATATTATATATATATAATATATATATATATATATATATTTTTTTTTTTTTTTGGTATAGGGGATTGAACTCAGGGGCACTCAAGCATGGAACCACATCGCCAGCCTGATTTTGTATTTTATTTAGAGACTGGGTGTCCCTGAGTTGCTTAGCACCTTGCTGAGGCTGGCTTTGAACTTGCAATGCTCCTGTCTTGGCCTCCAGAGCCCCTGGGATTACAGCTGTGCACCACTGTGTGCAGCCTGATAGTATTTTTTTAAAAGTAACATTCCTTTTATTCTGACGTACTAAATTAGAAAGCTAGATTAAGGAGTTTTGTAGGTTGACTTTGAGAATCACATGCTTCCTTGCTGTAGGAGAGTCTTTCACCAGTTGCTTTTCCTTTTATTTCACCATCCCTAGGTTTTTCTGGTCTATGTGTTGCCTCTTTTTTGGGTACTGGGGATTGAACTCAGGGGCACTTGAAGACTGAGCCACATCCCCAGCCCTGTTTTGTATTTTATTTAGAGACAGGGTCTCACCGAGTTGTTCAGCACCTCGCCCTTGCTGGGGCTGGCTCTGAACTCGTGATCCTCCTGCCTCAGCCTTCTGAGTCACTGGGATTACAGGCATGCGCCACCGTCTGTGTTGACTATTAATATGGACTGTTTCCTTGCACTGCTTCTCATCCCCATTTCTGTGATTTATTCACGAGTATTTTTATACCAGTATAGTTTTCATTGCCTTCCTCCATATAGTGTGACAAGTTAACAATACTCAAATTGTGTACAAGGTCTGATGATACAATTTATTTACAAAATTATTAACAAGGAAAAGAGTGAAACAAATGAAAATTAAGTTTAATTATGTATTTAGCAAATAACAGTTTATTTATTCTTTTATTTATTTGTGATACTGGGGACTGAACCCAGAGTCACTTTACCACTGAGGTACATCCCCAGGTCTTTTTAGTTTTTATTATTTTGGGGACAGAGTCTTGCTAAGTTGCTGTACAGAGGCTTGCTAATTGCTGAGACTGGCTTTCAACTTCTTATCCTCTTGCCTCAGCCTCCTGTGCTGCTGGGATTATAGGTGTGTGCTGGCAGCCATTGTTTTTTTTTTAATTAAAATTTTTTTAGCTGTAGATTGACACAACCTTTATTTTATGCATTTATTTTTATGTGGTGCTGAGTCTCAAACCCAGTGCCTCACGCATGTCAGATGAGCCTTCTACCACTGAGTTACAGCCCCAGCCCTGGCAACCATTATTTTTTTAAAAATTACATGAAATTGGGGACACATGTTCACAAAATCTACTGTATCTCTGTTACCTTTAATTTCTCTGTCATGTTCAAAGTTTCCCAGGAAGTATTTCATGATTAGCTTCATTCCATTGGGTATTTCTTTGGTTCTAATACTTGCTGTTTATTGCTGATAAATTGTACTACACATGTGCCTTGTCATTTTAGGGTGGAAGCATCATGTCAGAACATGCTGTCCCATGGTAAGAAATAGGTGGTCTGTCCTTGTAGATTTTTTCTGGTAGTGCTTGGGAATGAACCCAGGGCCTTGGGCTTATTAGGCAAGCATTCTGTCATTGAGCCATACCCCTAGCCCATGGATTCTGAACCCTGCTGGGATATTAGTGTCCTGGGTGGGTTAGTGAAGCTTGTGAGTTGTTTTTTGGTGCTGAGGATCAAACCCAGGTAAGCATGCGCTCTATCACTGAGCTATACCCCTGACCCTAACCTAGGAACATTTGAGCCTTTGTGGTCTACATAGAATTTGCTTGGGCCTCAAGAATAATGGCTTAACCAGAATATATCATCAGTGATCTTCTGTGAAGATAAAGGATAATGCTTCTTAAGGCTGCAGTCTGAAATTATGCTAAGTTTTTATTAGTAAAGAACACTGACAGCATTTTGGGGATAATGATGGAATTCCTTCGTTAATTCAGATTTTACTCTTCAAACTTAAGGGTTTTTTTGGGGGGAGGGGGCGGGATTGAACCTCAAGGGTACTTGACCACTGAGCCACATCCTCAGCCCTATTTCATATTTTATTTAGAGACCAGGTCTCACTGAGTTGCTTAGCACTTCACTTTTGCTGAGGCTGGCTTTGAACTCCGGATCCTCTCGCCTCAGCCTCCCCAGCCTCTGGGATTATAGGCAGGTGTCACTGTGCCAGGCTTAATTTTTTTTTTTTAAATATCTTTATTTTATATATTTTTATGTGGTGCTGAGGATTGAACCCAGTGCTCATGCATGTGAGGCAGGCGCTCTCCCACTGAGCCACAATCCCAGCCCCAATTTTTTTTTTTTAAATGAAAATCTAAGCTATAGTTCTAGTATTTCTAAAGCCAGAGTGAGCTTGATTTTTAACCAGGGAAATACATAGATAATTAAATTCTCAAAATGGCAGTTTTCTTAAGTATTTTGTTATAAACTAGCAGCCTGTTTACTGTCTCTTCTCAGGCCATTATTTTATTGATGAATAAATCAAGTGAATCAGATCATTTGGACACTTCAGTTTTGATTTTTTTTGTTTGTTTTGGTAGTGAGGATTAAACTCAGGGGTGCTCGACCACTGAGCCACTGCCTCAGCCCTATTTTGTGTTTTATGTAGAGACAGGATCTCACTGAGTTGCTTGGTGCCTTGCCGTTGCTGAGGCTGGCTTTGAACTCGCGATTCTCCTGTCTCAGCCTCCCTAAATGCTGGGATTAGAAGCGTGAGCCACCGCGCCCGGCTCTGGCTTTGATTTTTTTTTTTTTTTTTAAATGTTTATTTTTTAGTTGTAGGTGACAGAATATCTTGATTTTATTTTTATGTGGTGCTGAGGATCGAACCCAGTGCCTTATGCGTGCTAGGCGAGCACGCTACCACTGCGCCATAATCCCAGCCCCTCTGGCTTTGATTTTTAATTGAACTGTTTCTTCTTAAAATTCTTCTCTCTTGGCTTCAGTGAACTGTTCTGTCCTGATCATTCACTATCCCTTTTTAGCATTCCTTCCCATAGGCTTTTGTGGCTTTTTCTTTGTTCATTTCTCAAACCGACAGTGGCAAACTGACAATCTATGTGTCAAATCTCATTTGCAGATATGTTTTATTTGGCCTTCTGAGTGAAAATGTTGAACAGGGTGTGGTGGCACATCCCTCTAGTCCCAGCTACTTGGGAGGCTGAGGCAGGAGGATCCTGAGTACAAAGCCAGCCTTAGCAACTTAGTGAGGCCCTAAACAATTCAGGGAGACCCTGTCTCTCATTAAAAAAAAAAAAAAATCTGGGGATGTAGCTCAGTGGAAAGCACCTCTGTATTTAATCCCCAGAACCAAAAAAGTGTTTTGGTGGAGGAGGAGGAGCAGTGACCTAGCTACACTTGGTAGCAGTGATCATCATAGCTGCTGTTCTGGGGAGGGCACAGAACAGTTTGCTTGGCTTTGCCTAGTGCATTTCACTCATTGATCAACCACAGTTAATTGTAGTTAATTTTGTCTCTGTATGTTTCAGTTTGTACCCCATCTTCCCTGTTAAATTCCACAGGTTTTTATCAGGGACCTTTTCTTTTCTACCCACCTGGTTAAGTCTCTTTGCCATCTTAAGTTTTTTTTTCCCCCCCAGTTTAGTAATGCTGTGCCTGACTTCCAGTGTTGTGTTCATTTCTTTGCATTTTAATCACATTCCTTTTGTTGCTTTCTGGTCTGTCTGATTTGATGGCCTGGAATAATTTTGTAGCAATGTACATTAAGACTTTATCTGTATTGATTTTTAATTGTCATTTAAGACTTCTGTGTCTTACATGAGTGGTGTATTATACATATAAATATAAAGTTGCTTGGTTTTTTCTTTGTAATGTGAATGTATAGCAACACTGGCTTTTTTTTTTTTTTCAATTCTCACAACTTTATTATTTTTAACATATTCCTGAAAAATGCCTTTCTTTGAGATTTATGCTATTTAACTTTCTACCCTTCATTGCTGTCATTTGTTAAAACTCTTGGTCCAAGCTTCTCTTGTCCTGCTTCCCTTGGTTCATCAGAGGTTATATCATCTGGTACAAGAGTATTGCTGTCCCCACTCTGTGTCTTGCCACTACTGTGCCTGTGGAAAATCCATTAAATGTACCACCCTCCAGCAGCTTAAAATCCACTTGGAGATAATAGTAACTATAAATAGTGAAAAGACTTAAAATAACATTTTAAAGCATAATATTCATAAAACTCACACATGGCATAAGCTCATGTTTGAAAAATTGTTAATCAAATAATGTAAACTGTTATTGAGGAGGTACACATCTCTTTTTTCCTAGACTCATGTTTCCATGTAAAGAGACATCACGGCATGTAATTCCTTTGGTCTGTCTGCCCCAAGAAGTGACTCATACTAGAGAATTTGAGCGAGGAACTAGATAGAGCCTAGCTTAGTCCCTTTCCTGGAAAACCAGCTCCTTGTAGCCTGTTCCTCCAAATTGCAAATTTTCCAGAAACAGATTATGGGAAGGCTTTTGGTTTTCCAATAGTGGTTGACATTGAATGGATGAAATGGCTGAATTTCTGGGATGCAATTTTAGGAGGTCCATTGTTACTGTCCCTTTACATTTTAAAAATACGGGCTTTATCTATAATAATATTTTATTTTTTAAAAAAATATTTTTTAGTTGTTGATGGACCTTAATTTATTTATATATGGTGCTGAGAATCAAACCCAGTGCCCCACACATGCTAGGCAAGTGCTCTACCACTGAGCTAAAAACCTCAGCCCCAAGCTTTATCTATAATAAAGCTGACGGTTTGATCACCATCTATTTGACTTTTTGTCATATTTCTCAATTTTTCCAGAAATGAGTGGGTAGGTGGATGAGGGGAAGGGATTTTGTAAATTATTTCCTAAACCCTATAGTAATCATTGCTAAAAATTTCATAGGAGAGAGAAACCCTTCTAGCTATTTTGAGGTTTGAGCTGAATATTAAGGGCTGGTGGAATTCAGGCGTTTTTTTTTTTTTTTTAAATAATTTTTTTTTTTACTGCAGTGCCGGGGCCTTGCACATGCTAGGCAAGTGCTCTATCACTAAGGTATAACCTCAGATAGGGGTTTTTTGTTTTTTTTTTTTAAACTCTAATTAGGTATATGTGACAGCAGAATGCCTTTTTAAAAAATATTTGAATTATTTTTTTAGTTATACATGGACTCACTTTATTTTGTTTATTTTTACATGGTGCCGAGGATTGAACCCAGTGCCTCACATGCGCAAGGCAAGCACTCTGCCACTGAGTCACAACCCCAGCCCAGCAGAATGCATTTTGATTCATTGTACCAGATAGGGTTTTAAAGATGGATTAAACAGGGCTGGGGTAATCTTTCTTGGAGGTAGTTATTCCTTAAATAACTGATTACTTCCCTAGGCTAATTCGGATGGCTTGAAGACATTATTGAGCATTAGTATTAATTTCCCAAAGAAAGCCTTTTTGAAGGAGGCATGCAAGGTTTTTTTGTTTTGTTTTTTTAAAAGATTTGCTGGAGTACCCTAAACAGGTAAAATACCTGCAAAATGAAGTTATATAAATTTATCTTTCAACTTCTCAGCTGACATTCATGGAGAACTTGACTATGTTATACATAGATAGTTGAGGTCACAATAGGTGTCTACCAGTATCTGAGGTTGTATAAGTTCCTTGTGTAAGTAATTTTCATTTTAATTATCGAGTAGTACTTTTCCCTTTTGTTATTAAAGTTTTAAAGTAGACAAGTAGAACTTAATTATAGAAGATGCAAATACAGAAAACTATATAAACATGTCCCTAGTCTCATTATACTTTTTAAGGATAATTACTGTTAATAGTTTATATACACTGGGTTTGGAATATAGTTCAGTGGCAAGTAGAGCACTTGTCTAGGATGTTTAAAGTTCTGAGTTAGATCTCAGAACTGCAGAAAACAGAACAAAGCAAAAATAGTTTTTACATGTTTCCAGTCTCAATGTTTATATAAATTGGACCTTAGTATATTTATTGTTTTAAAGTTTGCTTTTTTCACTGAACACTATATCTTGGTGACTTTCCATGTCAGTAACTTTCAGGAGGTCTATATAATAAAGAAGGAATAGCAGTTTATTTAGTCACTCCTATTGATGGATACCATTAAAATTGTCCCAGTTATAAACTATGCCAGACAATGTTTGAAGATCTGGAGAAAGGAGATTAGTACTGTTAAATTTTTCTATTGATGTAAGAGTACCCACTTCACCAATTTTGTGCCCAACACAATGCTAAATTCTTTACCTATATTATATAAGCTTTGCAACAACCCTTTGTTACAGGTATTATATACCTTTGCAGGTAAGGAAATAAAAATGGGTCACTGATCCAATGAATGGCTCATGAATGGAAGAATAAGGACTAAAATTTAAGACTGTCCATTGTAAGAATCTTTTTGTGTATGGAGGTGTTGTGTGGGTGATTCTGGGTCTTTCTGGGGATCGAACCCAAGGGGCTCTTTACCACTGGGCTACATCTCTAGCCCTGTTTTTTGTTTTAATATATTTTTAGTTGTTGATGGACCTTTATTTAATTTATTTATATGTGGTGCTGGTAATCAAACCCAGTGCCTAACACATGCCAGACAAGTACTCTACCACTGAGCTACAACCCCAGCCTATCCAGCCCTCTTTAATTATTTTTATTTTGAGACTGTCTGGCTTAGTTGCCCAGGCTGGTCTGGAACTTGTAGTCCTCCTGCTTCAGCCTCCCAAGTCGCTGGGATTATAGGTATGTGCTATCACACCTGGCACTGTTTATTTAAAATTTATGTAGGACTGGAGTTGTAACTCAGTGATAGAGTGCTTGCCTGGCATGTATTAGGCACTGGGTTTATTCCTCAGTACTACATAAAAATAAAATGAAGGTATTGTGTCCATCTACAACAAAAAAATGTATAAAAAATAAAATAAAATTTATATAAAAAGTTAAAGAACTGGGTGCAGTGGCACACACTTGAAGCTCAGTGACTTGGGAGACTGAGGCATGAGTATCACAAGTTCGACCAGCCTCAATAACTCAGTGAAGCTCTAAGTAACTTAGTGGGATCCTATCTCAAAAAATAAGGGCTGGAATATAGCTCAGTGAAAAAGCACACTGGTTAAATCCCCAGTTTAAAAAAAAAAGTGCTGGGCATGATGGCACACACCTGTAATCCCAGTGGCTTGGGAGGCTGAGACAGGAGGATCATGAGGTCAAAGCCAATCCTAGCAAAAGCAAGGTGCTAAACAATTCAATGAGACTCCGTCTCAAAATAGGGCTGGGGATGTGGCTCAGTGATTAAGTGCCCCTGAGTTCATTCCCCAGTACCACACACACACGAAGTTAAAGGCATATGAGTATTTTACAGAATTGACTGGAAATGTATCTGTATAGAATTTGTTAAAAATATAAGATTCATAAAGGGCAAAGACTTTGTCTTATTTATTGCTATGCTCCAGTTCCGAGAGTAGACACAGAGTGGGACTTGACAAATAAGTTAAATGAGTGAAGCAATTGTAGTTTGAAATTTCTGGAATGAGAATGAGTTTAGAATCCTCAGGATAACATGCAAATATTCTCTACTGGGCTATAAACTGCATAGAGGTAGTAGTCTTGCTTCTTTTTGTGTACTTTGCACACGTGTCTGATGCATAGTAGGTACTCAGTCAATACTTAGGGCTTTTTAGTATGTACCACTTAGGAATTAGAGCCCTGAATGTAAAATAACCATAGAGGAGGTGGCTTATAAGCAACAGAAATTTGTTTCTTGTAGTTCCTGGAAAGTCTAAGATCAAGGCACCAGTAGATTCATTGTCTGGTGAGGACCTCCTTGCTGAATCCTCACATGGCTGGAAAGGGTGAGGAGTTCTTTGACTTTTTTTTTTAAAGGGCATTAGTTCCATTCATAAAGGCCCTAGAAAGTGACCAATCACCTTCCACATGCTTTGCATCCAGGTACTCTCACATTTAGATTTAGGTTGCAACATATGAATTTTGATAGCAAGGCCTAAGCAGCTTGTATGGAAGAAAGGAGGACAATGGCATTAAATCTCATTGGGGCTGGGAGAGTTGGAGGGACTGATGGAAGTATAGTCCAGAGAAGGGAGAGGATGAATCATGAAGGTATCATTTCCTTTTTCTCTTTTTCCCCCCTCTCCCTTTTTTTCCTTTTCACTTTTATTTCCTTTCTGTTGTCTTTGTTTTTTGGGACGTGTGTGTGTGTGTGTGTGTGTGTGTGTGTGTGTGTTTTGTGGTACTGGGAATGAATCCAGGGCCTTGCTCATACTGGGCGAGCTCTGTACCTTTAAGCTACATCACCAGCCTTGTGTTCTTCCTTTGTTTCTGCATTTAGTTAGTGCCTGCTGTGAGCCAGGAAATGTGCACATGCCAGAAGAAGAAAAGATAAATTAACAGGCTCATGAGCCAGGCGCAGTGGCGCACCCCTATAATCCCAGCACTTTGGGAGCCTGAGACAGGAGGATCACTAGTTCAAAGCCAGCCTCAGCAGTGGCGAGGTGCTAAGCAACTCAGTGAGACCCTGTCTCTAAATAAAATACAAAACAGGTCTGGGGATATGTGGCTCAGTGGTTGAGTACCCCTGAGTTCAATCCCCAGTACCAAAAAAATAAATAGAGAGGCTCATGATCTGGTTAGAGAGACAGACGTATAAACAAAACAAAACATTTTTTTTCTTTGTTTTTGTTTTTAATGAATGCATTGAAAAGAGTTCCAGCAAAAATTAAGGACTTTGGCATTTCATCTTCTTTTTTAAAAATTTGTTCTAATTAGGTATACATGACAGTAGAATGCATTTTGACACATCATACATAAATGGAGTATTCGCATTCATTTGGTTGTACATGATATAGAGTTACACAGGTTGTGTAATCATATATGCACCTAGGGTAATAATATTCTATTCATTCTACTATCATTCCTACCTCCACGCCCCCCTCCCCTCCTTCACTTCTTTCTGTCTAGTCCAGAACACCTCTATTCCCTCACCCAGTTGTGAATTAACATTTGCATATCAGAGAAAGCATTCAACCTTTTGTTCTTTGGGTTTGGCTTATTTTGCTTAGCATAATATTCTCCAGTCTCATCCATTTCCTGGCAAATGCCATAATTTCATTCTTCTTTAGGCTGAGTAATGTTCCCTTGTGTATATATACCACAGTTTCTTTATCCATTCATCTGTTTAAAGGCACCTAGGTTGGTTCCAAAGTTTAGATATTGTGAACTGAGCTGCTATAAACATTAATGTGTCCGCATCACTGTAGTATGCTGATTTTAAGACTTAGGCATTTCTCACAGGCAATCAGAAGTGGTTTGAATAGAAGTGTTAATAATGTTTCTGGAATTGCTATGTGCTATGAGCTTTTTATATATTTAATCTTAAATCTCAGAACAGCTCCTGAAGTCCACATAAACATATAATACTATTGCCATTTGACACGTGAGGAAGGCATATGGTTGTTAAGTGTTTTTATCTGTTTTAGTCCTGAACCATTTCAGGTTTGACTCCAAAGTTCGTTCTACTTAAAACCCAACTAGAGTCACCCTACTTTATTGCTAATGGGATTGTGAAATGATGTAGATACTTTGGAAAACAGTTTGGCAGTTCCTCAAAAGGTTGAGTAGAAGCACTGTATATCCTAGTCAGAGAAATGAAAACAAACATCATCCGCACAAAAACTTGTTAATAAATGTCAAAACAACATTATTCCTAGTACCTAAGGGAAGCCACCTAAATCTCTATCAGCTGATGAATGGATTAGAAAATGTGTTATATCCATCTATTGGAGCATTATTTAGTTAGGAATGAATTGATATACGCTATACTGTGGATGAAACTTGCAAACATTTTGTTAGGTGAAATAAGCCAGACAGAGACCACATATTTTATGATTCCATTTATATGAAATACTCAGAATAGGCAGATACACAGAAATTAAATTATTGGTTGTCAAGGGTATAGGGAAAGGAAAAATGAGGTAAATTTTTATTGCACAGCTTTGAATATGTTTAAAAATTGAATTGTGTGTTAAATAGATGAATTGTGTAATAGATCAATTATATCTCAATAAGATTGTATAAAAGAAAACAACTCAAGATTCTGAAATTGGATTTTCTGCTTTACAGAGGTGAAAGCATTGAAATCTTATTGTAATAACAAATAAGCAGTGTAAACCTCACAGATCAGTTTTTACTGCACATTTTATCAGCATTTACCTAACATTAATAATGTCTTTAAGTGTATTATGTAATAGAACCACTGATTTGTCTTTTAAATTTTAGGAAAGCTTTCTAAAAGCACTGTAATGTATTTTGTTGTAAGTACATTTGGAAAAAGCTTAAAACATTGAATTAAGTTGAGTATTGTCAATTGGATGATATTTGAATCTTTGGAATAGAAATTTGGAAATTGTTAGTTGATTGTTAAGATTTGGAAAATGTAATCCCAGCAACTTGGGAGGCCGATGCAGGAGGATTGCAGGTTCAAAGCCAGCCTTAGCAATATAGCAAGATCCTGTCTCTAGATAAAATATTTATTTATTTATTAAAACATTTTTGTAGTTACAGATGGACACAATGTCTTTATTTCATTGCTTTGTATGTGGTGCCGAGGATCAAACCCAGGGCCTCACGCATGCGAGGCAAGCGCTCTACCACTGAGCTACAATCCCAGCCCCATAGATAAAATATTTAATAAGGCTGTAGATGTCGCTCAGTGGGTTAAATCCCTGGAATACCCTGCCCCCCCAAAAAAAGAAGAAAAAAGAAAGACAGTGGTAGCACATTTCTTTGTGGGCAGCCATAAACCCTGACATCCCGGTAGCAATTGTGAAGGCAGCTAGTTGCAGGTGATGCAGTTAAGACTCGGATGGATAGATAATAAGTAAAACCCAGGGAGAGCAACCTCTGGGCCAAGTATTAGTTAAGGCTCAACATATTTTCATGTCCTGCTATAAAATCAAGCACTTAAAAAATTATTTATGCTAAAGTGAAAGGAAAAGAGCCTTGAAAGCACAGTAAATGGGAACAGAACCAAAAATTAGACTTAAGCGCTGTTCGCTTTTGGATAGTAATTGCAGTGACAGTTACTGCCTTGTTCCTGGGACTGAATTTAAAGGTTTTCTTACTCTTCACAGGATGTTTCTTGTCTGTTCCCTTTCAGTGCTTCTGATTGAGTCTGTTCCTGTGGTCCCAGCATCATTTGCTCTAGTAAAAAGAGGTGTTTTGTTTTTTTTTAATTTTAAAATTAATTTTAATTTCTTGGTTGTAGATAGACACAATACCTTCATTTTATTCATTTATTTTTATGTGGTGCTTAGGATCTAACCCAGTGCCTCACATGTTGAAGCACTCTATTACTGAGCTACAGCCGCAGCCCTAGTAGAGATTTTTTGTTTAATGTTTTTTAAGTTGTTGATGGATCTTTATTTATTCATATGCGGTGCTGAGAATCGAACCGAGAGCCTCACACATGCTAGGCAAGTGCTTTACCATTGAGCTGCAACCCCAGCCCCTTGAGTAGAATTTTTTTTTTTTAATATTTTTTTAGTTGTAGATGGACACAATGTCTTTATTTTATTGCTTTTTATGTGGTGCTGAGGATCGAACCCAGGGCCCCACGCATGTGAGGCAAGCGCTCCACCGCTGGGCTATAATCCCAGCCCCTTGAGTAGAATTTTTAAGCTGCACGCTTGTGTGTGTATGTGCACGCACATATCTGTCTTCAACTCTTCTGGCAATCGTGTGAAGTCTGGAGAGTAGGCCCTTTCCAGGAGAATATTCACACACCCCCTTCCAGTCCTGGGGATTAAACCTAGTGTCTCACACATGATAGGCAAGTGCTCCCACTGAATGGCACCCCTACCTGGAAACTTTTTTTTTTTTTTTTTAAAGAACTGAGGTTTGAACCTAAGGGTGTTCGTTCTACCTCTGAGCTACATCCCCAGCCATTTGTATATATGTATATATTTTTTATGTTTGTTTATTTATTGTTTTTTTTTTTAATGTGCTGAGGATCGAACCTAGTCCCTCACATGTGCAAGGCAAGTGCTCCGCCACTGAGCCACCACCTCAGCCTCTGTATATTTTTATGTATTTATTTTGGATAGGGTTTTGATAAGTTGCCCAGCCTAGCCTCAAGCTGTGCTCCTCCTGCCTTAGCCTCCCAAATAGTTGGGATTACAGGTGTGTACCACCAAGCCCTATGTAGAAGGATGTTCATAATTACATGAAATAAAATACACGCCATTACAAAATAAACTAATTATGTGGCTCCTCATTGTCCCCCTAACTTGGCCAGGTTTTTGGGAACAGAAAGGGGGCATTGAAGGACATGGTATTTTATTCTCCCCTTTTGCTTTAGGGATGATACAGTTGCTCAGGCTGGCCTCCATATTGTGATCCTCCTGCCTCAATCTCCTAAGTAATTGGGATTACAGGCATGCAGTACCACACCTGGCTACAGGAATGAGTTCTTACACTCAGGGCAAAAGGTCAAAGAGAAACTGCTTATTTTTAAATGGGGTTGTACATTTTCTTGTTGAGTTTTAAGAGTTATTTGAATATTTTTACATATCATTTCTTTATTAGATATGTATTTTGCAAACATTTTCTCTGTCTATGGCTGTCTTTTCATTCTTTTAACAATGTCTTTGTGGTACATATACACAATGGATATTACTCAGCCATAAAGAAGAATGAAATTATGGCATTTGCTGATAAATGGATGGATGTGGAGACTATCATGCTAAGTGAAATAAGCCAATCCCACAAAACCAAAGGCTGAATGTTCTCTGATATATAGATGCCAGCTCACAATGGGGTGTGTGTGTGAGAGGAGGTCTACCAAACTGGACAAGGGAAGGCAGGGGTAATGGGAATGGGAAAGACAGTAGAATGAATCAGACGTAACTTTCCTATGATCACATATGAATATACGACCACCACTGTACATGATAATTTTTGTACCACAAAAATAGGAAGTTATACTCCATGTATAAGTCAGAATACATTCTACTGTCATGTACAACTGAAAAGAACACATACAAAAATCCTCACCTAAAACAAAACAAAACAAAACAAAAAAACACAACCAACAGTGTCTTTTTTTAAAAATTTTTTTTAGATGTTGATACAGTTTTATTTCATTTCTTTATTTATATGTGGTGCTGAGACTCGAACCCAGTGCCTCACACATGCTAGGCAAGCACGGTACCACTGAGCCACAGCCCCAGCCCCCAACAGTGTCTTTCACAGAGCAGATGTTTTAAATTTTAGTGAAGTTCATATTATCAGCTTTATCTTTCCTGAATTGTGCTCTTGGTGGTGTATCTAAAAACTTATTATCTAACCCAAGGTCACCTAAATTTTAACCTGTATAATCTGGAAGTGTTATAGTTTTACATTTCACATTTAGGTCCATGGTCTACATTGAATTAGTTTTGGGAAAAGGTATAGATAGGGTCAGTCTCTAGGTTCATTTTAAATTATTTTTCCATGTGAGCCACTGCACCCAGCTTGTCCATTCATTCGTTCATTTATTTCACTGTACTAGAAATTGAATCTAGGATCTTGCTCATGCTGGGCAAGTGCTTTACCACTAAGTTGTATCTCTAGCTCTTATTTATTTGTTTTTGGGTACCTGGGATTGAACTCATGGCCACTGAGCCACATCCCCAGCCCTATTTTGTATTTTATTTTGAGACAGGGTCTCACTGAGTTGCTTAGTGCCTCACTTTTGCAAAGGCTGGCTTTGAACTCAACCATTTTCCTACCTCAGCCTCCTGAGCAAGCTGGGATTACAGGCATGTGCCAGTGCACCAGCTTGTTCGTTTATTTATTTATTTTTTAGTTGTCAATGGACTTTATTTTATTTACTTACATGTGGTGCTGAGAATCGAACCCAGTGTGTCACATGTGCTAGGCAAGCACTGAGCCACCACCCCAGCCCTGTTCATTTATTTTTAATACACTCTTTCAGATGAGGTGTTTTTTTTTTTTTTGGTACTGGAGATTGAACTCAGGGGCACTCGACCACTGAGTCACATCCCCATCCATGTTTTGTGTTTTATGTAGAGACAGGATCTCACTGAGTTGCTTAGCGCCTGGCCATTGCTGAGGCTGGCTTTGAACTTGCGATTCTCCTGTTGCAGCCTCCCTAAGTGCTGGGATTACAGGCTTGCGCCACTGCGCCTGGCTTCAGATGAGATTTTTAAATTGCTAAATAATGTATTTAATCTTTCATGTTTCCAACTCTCATGGAGGCCAAGGTTTTGATGATGGTCCCATATGATGTTCTTCCCTGCATTCATTTCCAGTTTCATATATCATCTTTCTGTACCTATATACAATAGAAACAAATCTGACATCATACATTAAGTACATGAGTTTGTGTCGGATGAAATAATGTCTGTTTTAGTCCCTCTTTGAAAGTGTGTGCTTATGATTATCAATTCTTAAGTTTATTTTAGCCCATCTGACTTCAGCTTTATAAGACACTGTGTTCATAGGAGATTAGTTAAAGGAGTATAATTTTAAAAAAAAATTTTAGTTGTTGATGGACCTTTATTTTTTTACTTATTTATATGTGGTGTTGAGAATTAAACCCAGTACCTCACACATGCTAGGCAAGCACTCTGCCACTATGCCACAACCCCAGCCCCCAAGGAGTATAATTTAATAGAAGTACACTTTTTTCTAACTCCCCCTTGAAATACATCTCTGTTTTGAATATAATAGTTCATTTTGATTTGTCATTTTGCTGTCCCAAACTAATGTTTGGGTGTCATTATTGTATATTTTTAATTCCAAATCATGGGTTTAGAAAATGTCAAATGATGTTAAGACTTAGAAGTGGAGGGAATTCTATGGTTAATATTATTCTAATCCATAATTGTACCTTCTTGGTCAACTGTACCTCATTTTTTCCCAGAATTATCACCAGTGGCAAAAACTTGTTAAGCTTATTGACAAGTTCTAGTTTTTATTTATTTTTTGACAAGTTTTTTTTTTAATATTTTGTTTTAGTGTAGATGAACACAATATCTTTATTTATTTTATGTGGTGCTGAGGATCGAACCCAGTGCCTCACGTATGCGAGGCAAGCGCTCAACCGCTGAGCCATAACCCCAGCCCCGACAAGTTTTTTTTTTTTTTTTTTTTGAGAGAAATAGTAAATATTACGATCAAACTTCTAAAGATCATTTTTTACTTTAATACTTGATACTTAGGACTTTTGTCAGTGCTGGGAATTGAACCCAGGGCCTTGTGCATGCTAGACAAGTGCTGTGTTACTGAGTTACACCCTCAACCCCTTGTTTTTTCCTTTATTGGATCAGTTTTGCTTTCCTTGGGTAAATAAACATGAATAGATTGTGGTGACCCACTATATTACATGTTTCATTTTGCTGCTTACTTACAATTTTGTTTATTTTTATCCTTGTGTTTATGAGTAAGATTGTTTTCTTATTTTAGTGCTGTCTTATAATCAATGCCATACAAAATGAGTTGGGGATGATAATTTATACTGGGTAGATGAGTAAGAGTAAATAATTTTCTCTGCTGTGCTAATTTGAATTCTCTGGTATTTTGAATTTGTAGGAATGGTATATTTCTCTTATTTTTTTTTAATGAGCCCACAAAAAGATATATGACAAAAAATCTACATTTAACAAGTTTAAAAGTTATTTCAATGGGTGTAAAATAAAGATTTGGGGCGGGGGGCTCTGCCGGGGATTGAATCCAGGGGCACTCATCCACTAAGCCACATCCCCAGCCCTATTTTGTATTTTATTTTGAGACAGGGTCTTACTGAATTGCTTAGTGCCTTGCTTTTACTGAGGCTGGCTTTGAACTTGCCATCCTCCTGTCTCAGCCTCCCAAGCTACTGGTATTACAAGCGGGTACCAATGTGCCTGGCAAAATAAAGATTTTTTTTTAAAATTTTTTTTTTAGTCGTAGGTGGACACAATGTCTTTATTTTATTGCTTTGTATGTGGTGCTGAGGATCGAACCCAGGACCTCACGCATGCGAGGCAAGTGCTCTACCACTGAACTACAATCCCAGCCCCAAAATAAAGATTTTTTAAAGGGTCACGTCAGAATTTAGTTGGCAGCCTTATTTTTCAATGTCATGTGAAATAAGTGGGCATATGAATTAATGGCATTCTAAATATTATAAACTATGATATCTCTAAGTATAACACCCAAAGGGGTAATGATGGGATATCTTCTTGGGTTCAACTAAATATTCTTGCATTCAAACTGATAAAACCAGCATGGCTGTCTCTTAGTACCACTTTGTTCAGAAGTATATCAGACAGAAACCACAACTTGTTAGTAATGCACTGAGAGTCCATACTTCATACAGAAGTGCTTTTCTGACAGTTCAGGTTTAAAGAGATAACATTCATATTGGCTGAGCACAGAGCTCCCTAATTCTCATGGAAGAAGATATCTCTTAGAAGAACTTTATAAGCATAGTTTCCATAATCCTCTGCAAGGGCGAGGATTGGAAGGGACATGCCCAATTACAAACCACCACTCTCAGGAAAGCACAGAAACATGACTTCCTACAAGATATTTATTATGTTTCTCATGTAGACCCAGTCTAGCAGTAGGGTAATGTAATTTCTTTCATAAGCATTGTTGCCAAATAATGTAGTTGGCATGCTCTATTAATTAGGTTAAGGGGGGGGGCGTTAAGTGAAAGATTCTCATGCATAAATGTTGTTTATGCATAAACAACATTCTGGGTGTCCAGTTGGGGTCCAGGTCCTTGGTATCCCAAACAAAGAATTGAGCAAGACACGCCCAACTAACAGCCAAAGCACAAGATGTATTGAACGTATTGAAATAGCACTCTGCAAGGTAGAGCAGAGTGGGCTGAGCAAGAGAAAGACTCAAGGCCTCCATGTCTGGAAATAATTATCTTATACTCTGAGCTGTGAGGCATTCTCTTCTCTATCTACAACTGATTAAAGCTTTACCCCGTATGTCCCCATTGGTTACCTTATGATACCTGATTAGAATATTGTCCAGTTTCCTCCCATTGGTTACGTTAGAAGACTTAATTAGAATACTGCCCATTTTCCTCCCTTGGTCATAAAATATTGAACCCGTGGCAGAAGTTGTCACGGTACTGGGACTTACCATAACAGGGATATGACACATTTCTCCGTCTTGTCCTCCAGCAGCATCCTTCTTAGACTTTGCCTCCACAATCTTGGTCTCTGACCTCCTGCCTAAAATAAGGACAAAAAGTTTTGTTAACCTTTGGCCTCAAGTCATGTGTGCTGATTTTTTATTTATGGCTGCGTTCATGTTTAGCATCTTCATTCAGATTTTTTTCTTCAGTCAGGCACTGGCGCACACCTGTAATCCCAGTGGCTTGAGAGGCTGAGGCAGAAGGATAGCGAGTTCAAAGCTAGCCTTAGCAAAAGAGAGGTGCTAAGCAACTCAGTGAGACCCTGTGTCTAAATAAAATACAGAACAGGGCCAGGGGTGTGGCTCAGTGGTTGAGTGACCCCGAGTTCAATCCTCAGTACCAAGGGGAAAAAAAAACAAAAACTCTTACATTTTCTTCTAAAACTTGTTTCTTTTCTTTTTTTTTAACCTTACATAGATCTTTGAGCCACCTTTTTTTTTAATATGGTGAGAGATAGGAACCAATTTTTTTTAAAAATGGATAATTGTTCTATTTATTTATTGAAAAATGGTTTGTTTTCCTATGGGTTAGAAATGTCACTATTGTCATAGAGCAGTTGTTATTAGGAGATAGTTCTTCAAATGAGCAAATGGTTGGGTATATTAAGTGTATGTACATGTAAAATAATAACATTTGAAATATGTAGATAACACTGTTTTTATATGCTGAGAATTTTAGGGTCAATTTTTCCCTCAAAGTATGTGTAGTCTGAAAAGGAATGTAATTATTTTCTTCACTAGCAGAAGTTGGCCTTATTGAAGGCTGTGTGTTTAAGTGGCCTTATTTTGAAAATAAACCACATGGGATGGTAGAGAGTGGTGAATTAGGGGTTTGAGTAACAGGGTTTTAGTTTAAGATCTGCCATTTCACTTTCTGCTACTTTGTGAGAATTAGACTGTTTTGTTTTCTTCTGTTGAAATGCACGAATGATAATTCCTACCCTGCCGATTTATAAATTTGTTGAGGATTAGATGGGATAATGGTTGTATAAGCACTTTTAATTGGTAAAGCATTTCAAATATAAGCAATTATTGCATCTTAACCTTTCCTCCCTTTTTCTTGTAGGTAGTGTTGGTGCTTCTTTTCAGTGCCAGTCCATCCATCACGACCACATTTGTCATGATGACAGTGACAAGGTGAGGTCCGTGTTGATGTCTATCATGATGAAAATGCATGCTACCCTTAAATTTCTGGGTTCACTTGCATAATTCTGGATCTAGAACCTACAGTGACTTACTTGTTGGGCACAATGTTGAGATACAGAGGGTCTCTTGCTTGTTTGTGTCAGATTATTAGACTGCTTCAAAAAACCTGAGGACAGTTCCTCAATAGGAGGTGGGCTGGACTCTTACTTAGAAGTTAACTACTTTTCCTAGTTTTGTCTCTGTCTTCCTCTTTGCACACCCAAGATAAATCATCTTAAAGTATGAACATGTGTTCCCCAAACTGGTAGCTATCTTAGCACCTTGTGTTTGTTTCTAATTGGAATTATCTTGGAAATTCCAATTTGATTGACTTTTGGAGTTGATTAATTATATTAAATTATTTTCTTTTTACTACTTCTTTGGTTCAAAATCCAAATTAAATCTTGGGGATTGAGAATGGAACCTGTGTGATTCATGCTTTGGGCTTTTTTCTTTTAATTTTTAATCATATCCAAACAGTTGGTAGTTTTGTTTCATTTGGTAGTTTTGTGTTGTATTTTGTTTCTGTTTGTCTCAAAAGAAACCTGGTCTTGGGAGCTTTCTGATACTTACCAGCAAACCTGATGGCCCACTCCTTGCAGTAGATGTTTCTGTGGGCTGGATGTTTGGAACATTTACTACCGATCTCAATGGCTTAACATTTAGTCTTTTCCAGCATCAGTTTCCAGAGGCTTTCCTCCCATGTCTTTGTCTTCTGTGCAGCAATATAATACTTCTTTGGTAGTTTCCAGTGCAGACCAATCCAAGCAGTCTTTTTCTCTGTTGTTTTGATCCTCCTCTCTCATCCTGTTGGAGCTAGATTAAGAAGTTGGTCCTTCATTGGGATTTCCAAATGACTTTCTTCGTTTTGTGTGTTGGTGTCACTGATTTTGTGATCTTTACTCAGACTGATTTTACTGTTTATGGAGGAAGTGGTAAGCTCATAGCATCCCAAAGCATCTCATTCTTTTGTTATTAGAGCAATCTAGAGGCATGGATTTCACTTTAACTTATTTTAGAGGCAAGCTACTGAGACTTCCAATTGTATAATTGGCTCCATAAAATGTAATATGTACTACAGAGTTAAGAAATGAGCATTTACAGTGAAGTAGCTGGGTACCCTGGTGCATGCCTGTATTCCCAGCAACTCAAGAGGCTGAGGCATTGACTGGCATAGTGGCTCAGGCACAGTGGCTCAGGCCCATCATCCCAGCGGAATGGAAGGCTGAGTCAGGAGGATCGCAAGTTCAAAGTCAGCCTCAGTAACTTAGCAAGACTCTGTCTCAAAATAAAATATAAAAAGGGCTGGGGATGTGGCTCAGTAGTTAAGCACCCCTGTTAAATCCCTAGTACTAAAAATAAATAAATAAATAAAAATTAAAAAATAGACTGAGGCAGGAGGATCCTGAGCAGTGAGACAAGCCTCAGCAATTTAGTGAAACCTCAGCAACTTAGCAAGATCCTGTCTCAAAAAAATTTTTAAAAGGCTGCAGATATAGCCCAGTGCTAAAGTGCCCCTGGGTTCAATCCTCAACGCTCAAAAAAAAAAAAAAAGATAACATTAAGAGTGGTAACAGAAGGAAGAGGCAGAGTCACTTTGTCAATAATAGAAATGATTGTGCTTCGTAATTGTGAAGATATTTTTGGGTTAATATTAGTCTAGGGATGACTTCCCTTCCCCCCAGTACTAGGAATTGAACCCAAGGGCACTCTTAGCCAGAGCCACATCACCAGCCCTCCTACACCCTTTCTTAAAATCTGGATACAGAGGGCTGGAGTTGTGGCTCAGCGGTAGAGCGCTCACCTAGCATGTGCGAGACACTGAGTTCGATCCTCAGTACCACATAAAAATAAATAAAGACATTATGTCCCACTACAACTTAAAAAATTTTTTTTAGAAAATCTTGATATGGAGTCTCACTAAATTGCCTTGAACTAATTAATGGCTGACCTTGAACTACAATGCTCCTGCCTCAGCCTCCTGAGTCACTGGGATTACAGGCATCCT
Source organism: Geosciurus inauris (assembly GCA_004024805.1). Classification (NCBI taxonomy): domain Eukaryota; kingdom Metazoa; phylum Chordata; class Mammalia; order Rodentia; family Sciuridae; genus Geosciurus; species Geosciurus inauris. The sequence continues at coordinate 65,226 of PVHX01004485.1, read as the reverse complement.
CCACCCTGCCCAGCAGGGGATGAGATCTCTTCACCTCTGCCAGATTTTCCCATCTCCTTCAAATGTTTCTTCTCCTAATTTCTCCATTTTACTTACCTGATTTTGTGCTATTGGGAGATGAGATTTTTCCAGAAATACATGGGGGAGGGAAAAGAGAAGTTTAAGAGAAATTGTTACTTGATCAGCAGATCCAAGAACCATCAGACACTGTGCTCCCTCCTTGCCTGCTTGATCTGTGTATCCTATGGTTGTTTTCCAGAACAAAATGAAGAGAATGGGTAAAGGTCTTCTGACTCTGTATTTTATAATTTATTTTTCACCTTTGCAAACAATATTTTGTGAACAGAATATGTATATTTACAAAACACAAATACTCAAATATGCCAACACACTTTTAATTCTCTAAAATGGATAACTTAGGTCTTATAGATCTGAGACCATGCTGAAGCTCAGTAAGGAAATATGCTTTAATCAGACAACTGTTTTTGTGAAGTATGTTTGTGAACTCTTTGTGAAGTGACCTCAGAAAGCAATATGGGAAGAGTTATATGGAGTTCAGAGACCAAAGTTTTAATCCTAGCTCTACCACCTTCTAAACTAGATGACTTCAGGCAAATTCTTTTAAGTATCATTTATGATAGGATCTTTCCTATGAATGGTACTTAATAAATGTAGTTGTTAGCCAGCAAGGTGGTGCATGCCTGTAATCCCAGTGGCACAGGAGGCTGATGCAGGAGATCATGAGTTCAAAGCCAGCCTCAGAAACTCAGCGACACCCTGTCTCTAAATAAAATATAAAAAAGGGATGGCGATGTGGCTCAGTGGTTAAACACCCCTGTGTTCAATCCCTGGCACCCGCCTCCACACACACACAAAACAAAAACGTAAACAAAAACTATCTGATGGTTTAGGTCACAAAATTTTTAGATTGACATATCCCATCTTAGCTATGCAGGTATTTTCAGTTTTTCATCATCTTACATATTTTGAACAAGTTATGTTTCCATTTCTGCCTTTCGAGTTGTGCCACTCTTATGTTTAAAAACTGTTACTAGTCTAGCATACTAGCAAACAGGTCTGCAATCAAATGTAACTTCTAATGTAAGGTATGTGATAGTTTAGCAGAAACCAGAGGTTTTTTTGATCCTGATAATTTGTGTGTTTGTGTGTGTGGTGGGGATGGGTGCAGGGGGGGTGGTGATGCAGATATTAGGGGATATTGGACCTGAACAGGGATAGGAGATTTGTGGCATATGGGTCTCTGTTTCTCCCTCTCAGTCCTCCTGGCAGATAATACTCATTGATAACTACATTGTTTTCCCTGGTAATTGACACAGCCTCAGAACCCTCTTCACTGTTTTAAGGTAGTCGTGACTAATAGGTCGGTATGTAAAAAAAAAATCTACTTGTTATCCTTGGATTAGATGGCCTTAAATTCATTGCAGATTCACCATTCTGTAATTCTAAATTGAGAGGATAATGAAGTTCTGATACTAATTGGACAATGGGGCCTCTAACAGCCCAAAAAAGTACTTGAAAAGTAAGAAGTTAAACATGCAGAAAATTGTTTAACAGAAAGTTTCTTAGGGACATGTGTATCAGTTCATTGATTATATCTTGGTGAAGAGAGTCCCACTAGCTTAAGATAGGAAGTAGATTTTAAAGAACTTAACGGTCTTTATCTATTTAAAATGTGGTAGGAGTAGAATTGTTTTATTCATGTTATTAGATAAATTATTTCTAAAGAATTGTTTTATTCATATTGTTAGATAAATTAAAGTATTTAATTTAAAAAAATTAAGATTTGGTCTGGGGTTGTAGATCAGTAAAAGAGTGCCTGCCTCACATGTGTGAAGTACTGAGTTCAATCCTCAGCACCACATTAAAAATAAAGTTTTTTTAAAAAATTAAAGTTCACAGGTTTAGTATCCCTTATCTGAGAGTTTTTCAGAATTTGAGATGTTGGCATAGATACTCTGAGTAAATCTCACCACTTCAAATTCTGGAGTTTTAGATTAGGGATGTTCAACCTATACAATAAAAATAGTATGCATGATTCCATACCACCACCCCTGGTACTGGGGATTGAATTCAGGGGTGCTTTACCACTGAGCTACATCCCCACCCATTTTTTGAGACAGGGTCTGTCTTACTTGCTGAGTCTGGGATCCTCCTGCCTCAGCCTCCCAAATCATTGGGATTATAGGTATGTGCCATTGTATGCAGCTAATATATATAACGTTAAATCAAAAGAAGAAAAATGAGAACTGAAAATGCTATTAATGAAAAATTCAATAAGGAGTTTAGAAGCCTTCAGAATATGAGTTAAGGATAAATAAAGTAATATGGCAAAGTTAATCCATTACAAAAGAGGTGAATATATCAAAGTTGATTAAATGATATATTGGGTTAAAAAGCAAAATTTCAGCTTACTTTTTATAGGAGATATCCTTGAAATTACACAGAAAGGTGAAAAGATAAAGATAGTATCAAGCATTATACAATCAGGTTGAAAGAAGTAACATTTTTAATAGAATTCAAAGCATAAATTATTAATCTGCATAAGTCAGAAGGCATAATGCGTAGTGAATATAGAACAGTCATGAACCAACACATCTTTGACACTGTAATATAAATTTTGGGGATTTTGTTTGTGCTTACTAGCTCATACACTCCCCAAAACTGTAAGCCAGGTGTGGTGGCATGCACTGTAATCTCATCTACTTGAAAGGCTTAGGTGATTGCAAGTTCGAGGGCAGTCTCAGCAACTTAGACTTTGTCTCAAAATATAAACAAAAAAAGAACTGGGGATATAGCTCAGTGGTAGATTGTGCCTGAGTTTAATCCCCACTACAAAACAAAACAACAACAACAACAAAACTCCCACTTCACTGTACAAGGCAGCCATAGAGACTCTAATTTTGCTCCTGCCTTGGAGCTGGCCATAAAGAAATTCTTTGATCTACCTTCTCTGATAGTAGATGATAAGATCCCCATTTCAGAGGGGGTCTGCCCCATACCCAGAAGAGAGGAAGGCTAAAAAAATCTGGACAGACAGGCCTTGCTAGGTTTCTTCACTCAGTCTACTATCATTAGATCATACACTTTTTGTCTAGTCACATTAAAACATGGTTACCAGGGACTGTGGATACAGCTCAGTAGTACATGCTTACCTAGCGTGCTCCAAGCCCTGGGCTCTGTCCCCAGCATGGCAAAAAGAGAGAGGGCAGGGGAGAGAAAGACATGGTTATCCATGCTTTAATCATACCTGGGCAACGAAGTTGCCATAAAACCCTAAAAGGACAGAGTTCAGAGAGCTTTCTGATAGCTGAACACATGGACCGTTCTTGGAGGATGGTGCATCTGGAGAGAGCATGACAGCTCTGTCCCCCTTTCCTCACGTCTCACCCTGTGTGTCTTTTCATCTGTATCCTTTGTAATATCCTTTATAATAAACAGGTAAGCTTAAGTGTTTCCCTGAGTTCTTTGAGGTATGCAAGCAAATGAATCAAATCTGGGGAGGTCATTATGGGAACCTCGGTTTATATCTGGTTGCTCAGAAGTACAGGTCACAAACAGGCTTGTGATTGGCATCTAAAGTGGAAGAGTGAGAGAGCACTTCAACCTGTGGGATCTGAAGCTATCTCCAGGTAGAACTAAATTAAAGTAGAGGATACCAAGCTGGTGTTTGCTGCTGCAGCATTGCTTACTTGCTGGTGGGGAGAAATCTTTATTTTTATTTATTTATTTTTTTAAATAATAGCTTCATTTATTTATTTATTTATTTTATGTGGTGCTGAGGATCGAACCCAGTGCCTCACACATGCGAGGCAGGCGCTCTACCACTGAGCCACAATCCCAGCCCCTAGAAATCTCTATGTTTTGAAAAGTCTTCTCTGTTGATTTGTTGAGAGCATAAAAAAAAGTTCATATTGTTTGTACTAAACACCCCCAATTTTAAAAAAATACTTCTAGTTGTAGATGGATACGATATCTTTATTTTTTTTAACATGTTGCTGAGAATCAAACCCAGTGGCTCACACATGCTAGGCAGGCACTCTGCCACTGAGCCACAACCCCAGCCCCTTCAAATGTTTTTTAATATGTTTATTTATTTATTTTTTTTGGTACCGGGGATTGAACCCAGGGGCACTCGACCACTGAGCCACATCCCCAACCCTATTTTGTGTTTTATGTAGAGACAGGGTCTCACTGAGTTGCTTAGCACCTCGCTGTTGCTGAGGCTGGCTTTGAACTCGCGATTCTCCTGTCTCAGCCTCCCTAAGTGCTGGGATTACAGGCTTGAGCCACCGCGCCCGGCTCTGTTTATTTTTATGGACACAATACCGTTAATTTGTTTGTTTATTTTTATGTGGTGCTGAGGATTGAACCCAGTGCCTCACATGGTCTAGACATGTGCTCTGCCACTGAGCTACAACCCTAGTCTGACTAAACATCCCAAATATTTAAGCCAAAAATCATTAGAAATATGTGAAGAAATTGATAGAATCACAACTGTAGAAAGGATGGAGGTGCTTTGAAGAAGGAACACCATTTAAGAGATTAGTGTGTTGCTATGTATAACACATTACCACAAATATAGCTGCTTACAATACATATATATTATCTCATAGTTTCCATGGGTCTGGAGTCCAGGCCTAGCTGCACTGTGTCTGGATCCTCTGCTTGGGGTCTCCCAGGCTACAATCAAGGTGTTTCCTGGGCCATATTCTCACCTGGAATCTTGACTCTGGAGGAATCCACTTCCTCCAAACAGATTCATGCTCAAGCATTTATGTTGTTGGCAGAATTCATTTCCTCATGACTGTATGACTGAGGTCCTTGGCCTCTAACTGGCCTCCAGACAACTACACATTCTAGAGGCTGTCCACAATTCTGTCATGATATTCTTGGTAAGCAGTTTATAACATAGCTATTTTCTTCTTCTAGAAGAAAAAATTTGCCTATTCTGCACATTTCATATAAATGGAATTATAAAATATGTAATATCCTATTGTGTTTGGCTTTCCTTACTTAACATGATCATTTCTTCTAGACTATAGGAGAATCTCTAGTCAGCTGAGATGGAGTCTTATATAAGCAAACATAATTGTAGGAAAGATATCCCATCACTCTTGTCATATTCTTCTGGTTAGAAGTAAGTCAGGTTTCACCTGCATTCAATGGGAAAGGATTACACAGGGTCATTGACTCATCAGTGATTACCTGAGAGTGCCTCCATCATGGTATTGAAAAAATTAGGGTAAGGAGAATGTGGTGCACTTCTGTAGTTCCAACAACTCAGGAGGCTGGGGTAGGAGGATTGCAATATAAAAACCAACCAAATAAAAAATAAATTGAATAGAAAGCTGATCAGTTCCTATAACATCAAAAAACATGCTTTAAATATTTTAGTAATAGCTTTATTGAGGTGTATAATCCATATACCATAAAATTCATCCTTTTGAGCCGGGCGCGGTGGCACAAGCCTGTAATCCCAGCACTTAGGGAGGCTGAGACAGGAGAATTACAGTTCAAAGCCAGCCTCAGCAAAGGTGAGGCGCTAAGCAACTCAGTGAGACCCTGTCTCTACATAAAACACAAAATAGGGCTGGGGATGTGGCTCAGTGGTTGAGTACCCCTGAGTTCAATCTCCAGTACCACCCCCCCCCCCCCCCGCCAAAAAAAAAAGATTCATCCTTTTGGTGTATATTGTGGTGGTTTTGGGTATTTTCAAAGACTTGTACAATTATCCCCACCATTTGATTTTGGAACATTTTTATCCCCCCAAAAATGAGTCACTTTCCATCATCGTTTCCTTAGCTCCTGGCAACCTCTGATCTTTCTGTCTATAAAAATTTGCCTATTCTACACATTTCATATAAATGGAATTATAAAATATGTAATATCCTATTGTGTTTGGCTTTCCTTACTTAACATGATCATTTCAAGGTTCATGCTATAGTGTGAATTAGTATTTCATTCCATTTTGTGAGTGAATAATATTTGATTGTATGGGTATAACACATTTTCTGTATTCACCAGGTGATAGATATTTGGGTTGTTTTCATTTTGTGGTTATTATGAATAATTTGCTATGAATGTTTGCCTGTAAGTATGTTTCTGGTTTACTTGGTCACATGATAGTTTTTTTTCTAAAATTTTTTTTTAGTTGTTAATGGATTGTTATTTTATTCATTTATTATTTATATGTGGTGCTGAGGCTTAAACCCAGTGCCTCACGCATGCTAGGCAAGTGCTCTACCACTGAGCTACAGCCCCAGCCCCAACACATGATAGATTTTTGTTTAACATTTTAAAGAACCAACAAATCATTTTTCAAAATAGCTGCACCTTATTTTATATTCTTACCAGCAATGTAGTTTTTCGTTTCTCTCTATCCTTACCAATGTGTTTAGATGTGTGTTTTAGATTATAGCCATTTAGTTAATGTGGCACCTTATTGTGATTATATTACATTTCTATAATAATTAATGATGTTGAGTATATTTTATATGCTTATTGACCATTTCTAAATCATCTGTGGCAAAATGACCTAATTTTTATATGTGATCTTTGAATATGGGCTTCTCTGCATAATTATATGAAAAGTCAGTTAAAGACCTCTTTTATTGTTCTGTTCTTTGTGCTTAAAAACAAAAAGAGAATGCAACAAAAACAAATCCCACCCCTGTCCTCATTTATGTAGGTACATGTATTGATATGGACAATGGGGATATACACAGATTCTTTTTTCTTTTCCCTCCCTCCCTCCTTTCCTTTCTTCCTGTGGATTGAACCCAGGGGTGCTTTATCACTGAGCTATATCCCCAGCCTTTTATATAAATTTTTTATTTTTGACACAAGATCTTGCTAAGTTGATTAAGGCCTCGCCAAATTGCTGGGGCCGGCCTCAAACTTGGGATCCTCCTGCCTTAGCCTTCTGAGTTGCTGGGATTACAGGCTTGTGCCATTGTACCCAGGGCAATAGATAAACATTCTATTGAATATTGAGCATTTCCCCTCAGTGTTGTTTCTGTCTTCACTGCATAGTTGAAATCAAACTAAATTGTTCTGATTTTCTAATGATGTGTAATGAATTACCCTAAAACTCACTGGTGCAAAGCAACCATGCTTTTAGTATCTTTTATGGTTTCAGGATTTTCTGTGTTCAGCTAGGTGGCTCTTGATTGGAGTATGGCATGCAGTTGCAGTCAAATGGTGACTGAGACTTTGGTCATCTTGAAGACCTCCTCACGCACGGGACTAATGGTTGTCAGCTGGGACTTCCCTGAGGCTCTTGGCTTAAGCACTTACATATAGCTTGAGCTTCCTCAAAGCATGGCAGCTTGATTCCAAGAATGAGTGTCCTAAGAAGACCAGGCAGATGCTGTACGACCTTTTATGACCTAGCTTTAGAAGTCACATAGCATTACTTCCAACATAGTCACAGCCCTGCCCAAACTCAAAGGAGAAAACATCAGTCATACAACTGAGTGGGAATGTCAATGTAACATTTTAAGAAGAGAATGTAGGATATGAGAACTTGCTATGGCTATGTTTGAAAATACAATCTGTATACTAAAGTTATATATGAAACTTCAGTTAAAATGGCTGCATAATGTTCCATCAGAAGAACACATTGTAATTTAACAAGTCTTTAATTGTGGAATTGGCAGGTCATTTTAAAGATGCTATTATGCATTCATTCATCAAATAAATGTTTACTGTGTCAGGCACTGTTGAGTCACCAGGGTACAGTGGGGAAAAACTGACAAGGAAGGGTCTTGGGGTGTTTATTTTTTGTGGAAGGAGCAGAAAATAAACTGAATTTGTAAACCAATAAATAATCAGATACTATTAAATGCTATACAATTAATCGAGCAGTTAGCTATTCTAGATTAAGTGTTGGGGAAGGCCTTTAAGAGCATGTGGCACTCAAGCTAAGATCTGAATAAGAGGGAAGAAGTCATGTGAAAATCAGGCTAATGAACAGGCATTCCAGGGGGAGGATACAGGTGGTAAAAAAGCCCCAAAACTGGAAAAATTGGGGAAACAAAAAGAGGGCTGATGTGTGTAAACAAGGTAGATGAAGGTGGTATGGGCGAAATGAGGTTGGAGAGGTAGGCAGGAACCAGATCATATGTCAAACCAAGGGAAAGAAGTTTAGATTGTATTCTTCCTTTCATGGGAAGCCATCGGAGGGTGGTAGTTGTTGTTGGTTACCATCTACCCCCATCAAAGCAGACTTAACTGTGCTATGGGCCATAGTATGCTGGCCACTCCCTGTCTGGTACCTGGATTACTCCTGGGCTCCACCCCTTGCTGACACCCATGTCCTCCCTTCCCCCAGGCTCCAGCCCCCTTGTGTGGGGGACACAGGTCAATTCAGTAGTATTAAGTATAGTCACATTAGTAGGCAATCTCAAGCTCTTTTCATCTGGTACATCTGAAACTCAGTGTAGTCTTTTTAAACAACTCTTTTCTGCCTGTCCACAGCCCCCATCAATCCCTATTCTTTCTATTTGACTACTGTAGGTACCTTATAGAGATTGAAGCATACACTATTTGTCTTTTGAGACTGGCTTATTTCACTTAGCATGGTGTCCTCAATTCATTCATGTTCTTTTTAAGGCTGAATAATACTCCATTATTTGATACATCACATTTTGTTTATCCATTCATCCATAGATGGGCACTTGGACTGTCTCCACTTTTTTTCTTTTTTTTTTTTTTTTTTTTTTTTTTT
>PVHX01004485.1:0-56377 GCA_004024805.1 Geosciurus inauris | reverse complement strand
TTTTTTTCTTAAATCCCTGCAGTACTGGGGGTTGAGTCTAGGGCCTAACACAGGGTAGGCAAGTGCTTTACCACTGAGCTACATCCCCAGCCCTTTTTATTTTTGAGATAGGATCTTACTAAGTTGCCCAGGTTGACCTTGAATTCCCCCGCCCCCACCACAAATTTGCATTCTTCCTGCCTCAGTCTCCTGAGTAGCTCAGATTATAGACATGCATCATCACAACCAATTCTTTACTCCTTTTGACTGTTGAGAACAATGCTGCTATGAATACGGGTATACAAATACCTCAAGACATTGCTGTCAGTTCTTTCCCAGAAGTGGAATTGTGGATCAGATGGTAATTCCATTTTTAACGTTTTGAGGAGCTGTCATACTCTTTTCTATAGTGGCTACACCATTTTACATATCTACCAACAGTGCAATTTTTCCACATTCTTTTCATTACTTTGATTTTCTCTTGTGATTGATGATGTTGAGCATCTTTTCATTTGCTTGTTGGTTGTTGGCCATTTGTTATATGCATCTTCTTTGGAGAAATGTCTGTTCAAATCTTTTGCCAGTTTTAAATCAGGTTCTTTTTTTCTGTTCATTTGTAGGAGTTTTTTTGGGTATTCTGATTTTAATCCCTTATTAAACACAATAAATATCTAAATGGAGACAGACTTCCTAAACATGAGTAATAAAGCATATTTTAAAGGAATATACCAATAGATTTGGTCCTCCGAATCACTTTGATTTCTTCAGAGAATTTCTTTGAACAGGATAAAAATCACTTTTTTATTTATTGTGTTTTCTTAGTTTTATTAACTTTATATCATCCTTTCTGATCTATCTGAAATTTGTTTTGTATATAATGTTATGTTTCTAAATAGATTACTTTATTGTGAAATGTCTTGCATAATTAGAAAAATGATATAATAATAGATGTTTGAGATTACCTCTGACATTCTTTTGGTGATCTTTAAAATGTCATTTTCTATCGGTTGTTTGTTTGTTTGTTTTTAAATTTACGAGACACTTGTGACAAATAAGCAGGAGAGTGATATATAAACTCTTGTGGGAGCTTAAATTATATACTTACTCCCTAAAAAGGTGTGTTACTTTAAGGGTTTTTGTTTAAGGTTATGTTTTCTGTTTGGTGATGCAGAGTAGAATTCTGCTCAGGCAACACATTTCCTTTTTTATCTGAGATATGAAGTCCGGAAAGGCCAGTGGGATAAGGAGGAAGGCTCAAGGTTTGTGGATAGGTGCCACATATTACAAATGTCTGTGCAAAACCATAGGTTAGGCAGGGTCCTACATTTCATGAGTAGAAGATGCTAGAATTCTATAGCAGTGTGTGCCATACTGAGCAAGTAAGTGATTGATTCTCCAGGTAAATGAGATTCATTAGGATTCTCTAGAGGAAAGTCTGTTCCTCATCAAACAGTGAAAGTAACCAGATGTACATTGGTCCACTAAGAGAGCATTCTGTTTCTTGCATCTTAAACTTTCAGATTCTCTAATGTCCATGAATTTCTTCTTAGCAACTGCTTTTTCATTGTTTTCCCCAAAGTGAAGGAATTAATTATGCTTCTGTTTTTCTTTCTTTTTTAAAATTTTTTTAGTTGTCAATGGACTTTATTTTGTTTATTAATATGCGGTGCTGAGAATCGAACCCAGTACTTCACACATGTAAGGAAGGTGCTCTGCCACTGAGCCCAGCCCGCTTCTGTTTCTATTTCTTTCTTTTTTTTCTTTTTTTGTACTGGAGATTTAACTCAGGGGCACTCAACCACTGAGCCACATCCCCAGCCCTATTTTGTGTTTTATGTAGAGACAGGGTCTCACTGAGTTGCTTAGCACCTCGCCATTGCTGAGGCTGGCTTTGAACTCGCGATTCTCCTGTCTCAGCCTCCCAAAGTGCTGGGATTACAGGCTTGCATCACCGCGCCCGGCCCGCTTCTGTTTCTTAAGCAGTGCTTGTTTGTTACCAACCTTTTTTTTCTTGAAGCATATATGCAAGTATAGTCCATTTTAAGTCCCTTTTTAACTGACTTTTCAAGTTACATTTTCCTTTAATTCCTAGTTTTTATTTCTGAACTGCACCTGACCAGTTTTGTCTGGTTTTTCTTCTCAGGTACTTCTGTGGGACTCCCTAGGTATCTGTTCTGAGGCTTACCCTTCTCACCAGTCCTTTGACCCAAGGCCTGTGGGTTACCAGCTTTTATAAACTGTTGCTGTTCTCACTAGTATCCCTTTGGCTTAAGCTTGGACCCATTTCCTACGTTATTGCATTTAATAAACCATAATAAGTCTCAGGGTTTTAGCAGATAGGCATTATAACAAAGAGAACTTAAAAAGCTGGATATGAAATATGTCTGCTCTCAAAATATACTGGCCTGTTTGGCTTCAGGGCTTCTCTCTCCCTAGTGCTTGACTTGCTGCTGTCTTTTTTTTTTTTTATTTTTTTAGCTGTAGATGGACACAATGTCTTTATTTTATTGCTTTGTATGTGGTGCTGAGGATCGAACCCAGGGCCTCACGCATGCGAGGCAAGCGCTCTACCGCTGAGCTACAATCCCAGCCCCTTGCTGCTGTCTTTAGGGTTATCCTTTCTTTTCAGAGGGAGTTGCCTTAAACACTGCTGTTTCCCACTCATGCAGAGTCTACTTTATAAACTACTTTAATTTACCCTTGGCTGGGATAAAAATTGGTGCAACCTTTTAGGAAGCAATTTAGAATACATTCAGAAAAATAAAAACTAAAAGCATATACCTTTTGAACCAGCAGTTCCACTGCTACAAATTTTACTTTTATGGATATATTTTCAAATGTATACCAACATATACATGTGTACAAGAATATTTATGGTAATTTTGTAATAGCGAACTTCTGAAAATAACCTAAATGTAAGACAAGACTTTAAAAATAAGAGATGGCTCATTCTTAACAATGAAATAGTAGGCTTTTTTTTTAAAAAAAGAATAACCTAGATCTATATGTGGTAAATTTTTCAGTGCCTCTTACTGTCCAGTGGATTTGGCTGATGACTTTTCAGCCTGAATTTGCTTTTACCCCTTCATACCTTCACTGCCATAGAGCTTTCCTCCACCATCCCAATTGCCACCATGCTGTGCCTGTCATCTCTCACCTGCACTGTGGAAATAGCCATCTAACCACTGTCCACCCCAAAGCCAGAAAACTGTCTATATTAAGGGAGGCTCAGTGGACTTGGATTTGGTGAACCTTTGCTGCCCCCTTCTGGTGTTTGGCAGACGTTATCACTTCTTGGTGAAACTGATAATGCAGATTGTTTTACAGCAGATCAAATCTTGGCATTCTGGTTGATACTGCTTAACCAGTACACCTTTCCCCTCAGTGCAGCTTCGTCTTATTAGGTTCTTTTAGCTGGTTTTGGCGGAAGGAAGGAAGGAAGCTCTTAGGAGATTGAGCAGAGCTAGCTTTAGGGAAGGGAACGTTTCAAGTTTACTTTTTACCTTCTTTTTCAATCTTTTTTTCACTGCCCACTTTCCTTTGTTTTTGTACTTCTTCTTGGAAATTTACCTGCTAAGAATGGAATTCCCACTGCTATAAAATCTTGACGTATTATTAATTGAGCTATTTACCAAACACATGGAATGTCCAAGATAATTTGCCAGATTCAGTGAGAGTCCTTGGCTTCAAGGAGTTTACTGTGTGTTAAACAGCAGAGTCAAGTAAATAAACAGTTGCAAGACAGCATGATTAATACAATGTTAGAACACACAGGAGAAACCACTAACTCAGGAATAGTAGTTGAGGTTGTTGAAATAAGGTTTTTAGTCAGGACACTTGACAGTGGATATGATGACAGAACAGCCCTGTTCCTAACAGCATAACCAATGGGGGAACTGTCTGCATTAGTAGAGGTCCAGTACTTCTAGTAGGAAGGCTGTTCTCTATCCAGCATCTACTTTGGCATTTTCCCTCTACAGGAAAGGTTCTTCAAAGGTTCTAGACAAGTGATTAACTTTATCTGTGGCTTTTAAATCATGTCTTTCAATGTCTTAAAACAGAATATGGCCCTCTTTCTATCTGAAACATTCTCTGTCATCCAGCATTCCCCCAATGTGGGCATCAGTGATAGACAAAGCAGAAATGTGACCTGCCCTTGAGCTTACATTTAACAGGGAAATAGACATTTAATAAATGCTTCAAGGTGTTATAATAGAAGAGTATGAAGGGACAAGAAAGAGCCTATAGCCTCATAGTTACTGTTTTTGTAAAGTGATCCTTCAGATAATCATTATTTTGTTATTTCTTGATGTCTAGAAAAGCAGAATTGGTCACAAACAAATTTTATTATTTGCCATTTGACAGGTTAGGTAGCATTTATGTAAAATTTGTTTATAATTATTGTTTATGCCATATGCTTGAAAATATATTTATAACAGCAGTACCCTTCATGATTCAGAAATGGTTGTGAATCAGGCAGATTGTGAATTTCAGAATGAGATCTTCCTTAGAATATGTGCTAAGGTTGTAGTTGGTTTTCCTTAGAAATAGACAGAAAATCTGACCAGACACCTAAAGAAATTTAATTTCAAATACAGTTGGCTAACCAATGAATTTTCCCAAACATGTAAAAGAGGCATAACACCAATCTTACAACAATGCATCTAGAGAATAGGAGGGGGAAAAAAAAAGAATACTCCTTGATGGGATTTTCTGAGTTTAACTAAAATCTTTGTAATAAAACTTGACAAGGGCATTCAAAAATGGAAACTTACTACTAGTCTCACTCAAGAACAGAGATGTAAAATTTTAAGCAAAACATTAGCAAAACAAACCCACCAATATTTAAAAGGATAATGCAATGAGACCAAAATTGATTTACTAGGAATATAAAGTTGGCTTGACAGCCAAAAACCAGTCTAATTGATACATTAACAGAAAATCATATAACTATCTCATAATTGCAGAAAATTTTGACAAAATTTCCATTTTTAATAAACCTTTACAAATTGGAAACAACTCCCTTAATTTGCTAGAGATGTGTCAAAAAAACTACTACAGATCTAGTACTTAAAAGTTGAAAGTTTCCACTTGATATTTGGAATAAGGAAAAGATAACTGCTCTCACCATCTCTCTTTAGGACCATACCAGAGTTCCTAACCAGTGCAATAAGACAAGCAAATAAAAATGTGTTGGAAAGAAATTCAACAGTTATTGTTTTCTGCAAAATAGGATTTAAACAAGATTATATAAATTAAAAAATTCAAAGCCGGGTGCGGTGGAGCAAGCCTGTAATCCCAGCACTTAGGGAGGCTGAGATGGGAGAATCGTGAGCTCAAAGCCAGCCTCAGCAACGGTGAGGCACTAAGCAACTCAGTGAGACCCTATCTCTAAATAAAACACAAAATAGATCTAGGGATGTGGTTCAGTGGTCAAGTACCCCTGAGTTCAGTCCCCTGTACCCCCCCCCAAAATCAGAAGTTTTTGAAATGAACTATTGTAATTAATAATTGAGTTATATGTATTTTTTAAAAAGAACAAATCTAAGAACTAAAATATGAAAGAATACTGCAAAATACTAGAGAAAAATGTGAAAGGTTATCTTTAAAAATTTAAAGATTAGAGTACATAGAAGGATGCATCTGACTCATAGATGGGAAGATTCAATATTATATGCCCCTTCATTCATCTCTAGGTTTAATGCAGCCCTAATACAACCGCAGCAAATTCCCATGTTCTTTTCTTTTCCTCTGTTTTGTTCCTTCCTTCTTTCTTTCTTTTGAATTCTTATTGTAAAATTCCTATGGAAATAAAAAAGGCCTTGGTACTTTTGAGGGGGAAATAAAAAGACAGTTTGCTCTAACTCATAAAAAGAGGTCTTATAAAGCAACAGTAACTGTGATAGTGTGGTATTGGCACAAGAATGAATAGAACAGACTGCTGAGCCCAGAAATAAACCCATGGGTATGTGAATACTTGGTTTTTTAGCAGAGGAGCAGTTGAAAACAATAGTCTTCTCAATATATCAAATAGATGGAATTGCTGTGTCAAATAGATGTCCACATGGAACAAAAGCAAGCAATGAACTTTGTTACCACTTTACCAAAACTAAATCCCAGTTCCAGGTCATGTATAGACCTAAATGTGAAAAGGGATGTATAAAAACGGTAAGAAAATAATATGGGAAAATATCTTTATGAGCCAGGTGTAGAGGAAGAGTTTTTGTTGTTTCATTTGTTTGTTTTGGGTTTGATTTTGTGTATTGCTGGGGGGAAGCTAACCCTTGCTTGCACATACTAGGCAAGCAATCTATTGCTGAACTACATCCCCAGCCTGGCAAGTTTCTTTTCCTTTCCTTGCACCCCTCCTCCCTCCCTCTTCCCTCCTTCCTCCCTCCCTTCCCTCCCTCCTTCTTTCTTTCCTTTCTTCCCGTCTGTCTTCCTGTCTTTCTTCCCATCTTTCTTTTTTCCTGTGTTGCTCCTCCTCCTCCTCCTCCTCCTCCTCCTCTTCTTCTTCTTCCTCCTCCCCCTTCTCCTCCTCCTCCATTTTCTCCTTCTCTTGTAGTGCTAGGGATCAAACTCAGGGTCTCATGTTCTAGGCATTTGCTCCATCACTGAACTACATTCCAAGCCCCAGGATGATTTCTTAAACAGGATAACAACAATAGACAAACCCCAAACCATTTTTCAAGTGGGAAAAATTAATGGTGTGTTTGTTTTGTTAGGAATGATCTAGTGGAGAAAGAAAAACATAAAAAGGTGAGAGGGAGATTTGCTAGAGTCACTCCTTGAGAAGATGAGATTTAGAATTGAATAGGTTGAATTTGCTCACTTGTTATTAGTTCTAAAATTCTGTGCATTTCAGTGTAGTGGCAGATACCTAAATTAAGTTTTGTAATGGCTGCTGTTATTCCTGTGCATTAGAATGGCAGGACTCCAGGATAAACAATCTCATTAACTACCAGACTCATCTGAAGGGGCTTAAATATTTTCCTAGCCAGGCGCGGTGGCGCATGCCTGTAATCCCAGCACTTTGGGAGGCTGAGACAGGAGAATTACGAGTTCAAAGCCAGCCTCAGCAAAAGTAGGCTCTAAGCAACTCATTGAGATCCTATCTGTACATTGAAACACAAAATAGGTCTGGGAATGTGGCTCAGTGGTCAAGTACCCCTGAGTTCAGTCCCTGGTACCAAAAAAATAAAATTTAAATTTAAAAAAATAATAAAAATTAAATATTTTCCTGTTTGGTAAGCAGTGTTTTGATATTGTTTTTGTTTTAGAAGTTGAGGGACTTAAATAACTTCCCTATCTCCAGCTGAGCAATTTTTTAGTAGTCATTCACAGTTGTAAAGGACAAGAAAACCAGTTGTAAAGGGCAGCCTTGGATTCAGAATTCTCAAAAAGCTCTTACCACAGCAACCACTTTTCCTACAAACGCTATGCTGTCCCCTAACCATATGTGCCTCTTAAACAGATTTTCATCAGTTCACGAGTTGTACTAGCCACAGTCTAAGTGCTCAGTAGACACGTGTAGCTAGCTAGTAGCCGCCTTTAGGATGGTGCAGATGTAGAACATTTCCGTCATTGTAGAAAGCTTTACTAGATATTTCTCTAAGAGGATTCTCTACCTTTGTGGACAGACACCAAATAAAATTTTGGCTGAACAGTTGAGGAACTGTTCTGATATAATTTAATCCTTGTCATATTTAGTTGTTGAAATTGACCCACCTTAAAAGCCTTTTTGCTCACTAGGTATTAGCACTAGAGTTTTTGGTTAAGGAATCATTAAAGAAATTGTAGTACTGATTTCAAACTATCCAACATGGAGTTGTGGCAGCATTATTTACATCTTTTAAAAAAATCATTTTCATACATATATTAATGTAATTGATGGACCTTTATTTTGTTCATTTATTTATATACGGTGCTGAGAATCGACCTAGGCAAGCGCTCTACCACTGAGCCACAACCCCAGCCCCACATTATTTACATCTTGACAGACTTTGCAGGTTAAGTCCCAGAGCTCAGTTAAGATCTTAACCTTTCAAAGGTTCTCAAGGAGTTTGCCTCACAAAGGGAACTCAAGAGAACTGTTTAAGACATTTGCTGCTGAGATTAGCACTTGAGGAATCCACCTTTTTTAATTGGATAGTTCCTAAATGGTAATTTACCTTCCATTTCTCAGTTTTCTTCTCCCTTTTCCCATCAGATAGCCCATATCCAAGCTTGAAGGAAAAAGTGTTTCAGGGTGGTCTGCATTATGTATGAAAGCTTTCTATTTTAGCTGAGATTCTGATAGAAGAGCTATAATGCAAGGCAAATCCACAGTAGTAGAGTGGGAATTGTTGAGGAATCCAAAGGTTAGAAATGGGTTACACTGGATGCACCTAAAGGGGTGATTGAGACTTTAACTCTGAGCTATCAAGTGAAAAAAAAATATTATTTGGATGTCATCTTCAACCTGGCTGCTTTGAAAAGACTGACAGAGGACTTTGGGGAGAGGATCAGCTAGATAACTGTACCCTAATGAAAGTGTAGGGATCCAGCAAGAGGGATGTGTTCATAGGGGCCTGTTATCTCATAGAAGTAGTGTGCACTTGCTGTTTGGATTCAGACCTGGTGCTCTATTGTGATATGTTTTTTCCCCCATTTTGTGGCATCTTATTTTCCTGCTTGTGATGTGAACGTAGGTCAGAAAAATCAGCTGCACTGAAGCACTTCAGCTGAGTGTGAAAGAGGGAGTGTGGACAAGGGAGGGGCCGGGTGGCAATTCCAGACTGGCTTCCCCCAAAGGGTTTGTGTTCCAAGTCTTCAACCAGAGGGTGCCCTGGTCTATTGTGATACGGAAGACAAATGTACACAGTTATCTCCAAGTATTATTTATAAACAGAATGTACAAGGTCGAGAGGGTCCTGAAACATGTTTAGTTTGATTCCCTCATTTCTTATTGTGAGGCAGCTGATGAGTTCCAGAGAGGAAAGGAGACAGGTTTAAGTAACGCCCAAAGAATTAGAATTTTTGTGTTCTGCTGACTGGACCCGAATTTTTCCTCACCACCTTCAAAATATGATCACCATCCTCAGGGCGCGGTGGCGCTGGCCTGTAATCCCAGCAGCGGTAGAGGTGTTAACACGCAGGATTGCCAAATTCAAAGCCAGCCTCAACAATTTAGAGATCTAACCCCCAAAACAAACAAAAAACAACAACAAAGAACTGCCTAGCCAAGCAGGTGGCTCACAAGCGCTCCTGGGTTCAAATCTCTGGCACACCCCCTCCCTCCAATCATCTTGTAGGAATCCTTTAATTTCTGCTTTTAAAAGCCCATTCCTTCAGTGAGACCCTGTCTCTGCCTCTAAATAAAACACAAAATAGGACTAGGAATGTGGCTCAGTGGTTGAGTACCCCTGAGTTCAATCACCGGTTAAAAAAAAAAATAGCCCATTCCTCCCTCCCCACTGCAATACCGTCTAACAATTTTATCATTTTATTGTTCTTTTATGAATAGTCTCTCTTGGATCTTGAACATTATCAGGAGCCAAGCCTGCTTCAATTTGCATCTTTATTTTCACACCTTCCATCAAGGTTTGAATAACTATCAGGCCTGTGAAGCATTAGTCCCACAAGTTGGGTTCCAACCTGCTTGCACCATGGAGACACACTTGTCTATATCAGTAAAAAATTCCACTCTCTCACACGAATACATATTTGAGAATTGGGTGAGGTTATTGTTTGGTTGCTGAGTTTTGGAGGGGTAGGTACTGAGCAGCAGTAATAGTCTACCTAGGAGAAAACCAATTGGGACGCAGCGCCCGGCAGCCGCGCAAAGCGGTACCTCGGCGGCGGGTTGGGGCGGGGCTGCGCAGTGGTGCTGCGCGCCAGGTTCTGTTGCCGGAACTGGTTCCAAGCGCGTTAAGACGCGCGCTCCCCGCCCCCGCGGGGTGGAAACAAAGGGAACTCTGTGCATCTAGTAGAGCCGAGGGGGCGGAGCGCTCAGGTGGTCTTGCATTCTGGTTTGCTAGATTTGCGCAGAAGGGGCGGGGCGGGCAGCACCCAGAATGGGAGGGCCGCGTGCTCGCGCATCTTGCGGCCTATCGTTGAGGGGCGTCGCCTGCGCGCGCAGCAGAGAGCAGTGCGCCGGCGCGCGCGGCGAGACCCGGTCCGAGAGGGCCGAGGCTGGGTGCGGTGGGGCGGGGCCCCCTCGTGCAGCGGTGCAGGACAGTGGTGAAGCCCGGGCGGTTGGGGCGCGGGGCGAAGAGGATGGGGCCTCCGAGGCGTTAGCCGGCTCTCAGCCCTTGGTGTGCAGCGGTCGACTTTTGGCGCGGCCCGTGTGATGGTGCCCGGAGGAAGGAAGCGCCGTGACAGCGCCTCATTCGGAGCCCGGGTTCCGGGGGTGAGGAGGCCGGGGGACGGCGGAACTGGCGAGCTGGCCGCTGGCTGGACGAGCGGTCACAATAGGAGGCGGCGGCCCAGCGAGGAGCCGCGGGAGCAGCCCCGCAGGGCGGAGCCTCCCCTCGCAGGTACTGGCAGCTACGGCCGTTGGCTCCCGCGTGAGGGCGGGACGGGCCGCGGGCCGGTGGGAGCCTGCTGGGCCGCGCCTGGCGGCCGGGAGGAGGTTTGGCCGACAGACCCAGCGCTCTTTGTTCCCGCGGCGGCGGCGTTGAGCGTGGTGCGAGTGCAGCCTCCGGGAGCGCCGGTCCTCTGCCGCCTGGCAGATGGCCCCGCTCGCTCGCTCCCTCCCGCTTTGCGGAGGCGCAGGTGTAATGATGTCACCCAGGAGAACGCAGAACCCGATCGCAGGGGTTCTCTCTCGCGGCCTTCTGCCCCCGCGGGTTTCTGGACAGTCTCCGTTTTGTTCTCAGGGGATGGAAGTTCTTCCTTTCAGGGCTGAAGAATGAGAGAGGTTGGTTTTTGAAACGGGAATTTTTCAGGTTATTGAGGGCCAGTCAAGTTTTTGTTTTCGTGTGTACAGCTTGTAAGAGGAGATTTTCTTTGTGTTGCAAAAATGATATGTGATGTTATTAAGTAAAAGTTGAGTATGCTAATTTTTCTACCATAAATAGAAGTGAACACTTAAATGTAATCATTGCTAGCGTGTTATGAATTGCCATATTTTTTTATTTTTAAGCCATAGATTTAACAGAAAAGTAAAACGTGTTCAACCCTTAAACATGCTCATACATAATCGTTTCTTATCTTAGAATTCCAAGCCTGCCAGATCTGTTTGGCTTTGTTTGCAGGACTCTTGTAAACATGTTTACCATTAAGTTCCTTTAAATAGCAAGCAGACCTTGTAACTAGGCCTTAAACAAAATCCACTTACGGTTTTTAAGGACAGTTGAAATCAAAGTGAAATTATCTTCAGGAACACCATCTCAAGGAAGAAATGCAACTTTTGTAGAACAATGGAAAACCAAATATGTAGGTGTCAAAACGTGTATGGAAAGGTGGAGCACTCAATATCAAAAGATGAAATTTCTAACTTAAATTTTAACTAGAAGTTGTATTTCTTCAGGTACCCCTTACCTGGATTCCGCCTGGCTTATACTGGTATAATGCATTTCACACTTGGAAAACTTAAATATACACATATATAAGGGTCCCTTTTAAAGTTGAGTCCTATAATTTTCTCTTGAGACTCATTTCTAAGAGAACTGGAGGCTTTAAAGGCTATAATAGAATGTTATGCCCCCACGTTGGGCCTCAGGTCCCCCAAAATATGAAAAAACTGGATTTGTGGTCTCTTCACGTCTGATACCTTTTCTGATTCCCGAAGGTGGTTTGTGTTTCTGTAGTTTTTAAAATTTATATATCCATGCTGTGTTTATAGGTAAAACTAAATTGGAAAGTAGGAATTGAGAATTTTCTCTACTAAAACAACCTGACTTAGGGGGAAGAGTAAGCAGAATGGCTAGTCTGACATAGCTGAATCTTAGCATCATAATGTAGAATGTAGGTCTATTGTGTTCTCTTTACCAACAGCAGCAAATAGTGCTTTTGGTTAAGGTTATTGCCTGTTTTTGTGGCCCCCCCCCTTTTTTTTACTCTTTCTTAGGCTGCGTGGAAAATGAGTAAGAAATCAAGATAAAAATCACTGAAATGATAAGTTACTTGGTCAGTATGGAAAAGCCTAGTCAAAATTATCTGTCTTAGGGCAGGTTGGCACATGCCTGTAATCCCAGTAGCTCCAGAGGCTGAGGCAGGAGGATGGAAAATTCAAGGCCAGCCTAGGCCACTTAGTGAAGCCCTAAGCAACTTAAGTGAGATTCTGTCTCAAGAATGAGGATGTGGCTCAGTGGTCAAGCACCCCTGGGTTCAATCACCAATACAAAGAAAAAAAAAAGATTATAAAGATTATCTAGGGGCTGGGGCTGTAGCGCAGTGGTAGAGCGCTGAGGCACTGAGTTTGATCCTCAGCACCACGTATAAATAATAAATGAATAAAATAAAGATCCATCAATAGCTAAAAAAATATTAAAAAAAAAAGATTATCTGTCTTCTAGTTTATTTCATCTATTTCTCCATGTTTCATACTGCCCCTAGTTTGGGTTAGCCACTACCATTTTGTATTTCATCTTGCTAGGAAGATAATTCTCGATTAATTTTTATTGTTGCGTGGTGTCTGGGTTACTAATTTTCTGGTTTCCTGCTAAGTTCACATATCAAAGGACAAGTTTTCATTTCTATTCTATTGTGGTTAATCTATAGCTCGCTTTTCTTTTTCTCTGTTTAAAGAGTTGATAGATTGTAAACATTCATTTGGAAGATGTAGTTCTGTTCTAGTTTATTCATCAGCAAATTTTAAATACCTAAGAAGGCACTGTTAATCTAGAGGATATAAAGCAAATGCTTGAACTCTGTAGTGAATTAGCGAGAAAGAAATTTGAAGTAAACACGAAGAAAAGGGATCATGTACACAGTCTCATTTCCGCCCCCATCTCTTGCATCTTTTCATGTTCTTAGTTGCATATGTCTCCCTTCCCATTATTTTATGGAACTCTGGACTGGGGAAAGGAAGTGTGAGGAGGTGGGGTACTTACCTATTTTCATTAACCTTGGTTTTGCCATGCTCCCAGAAAGACACAGATCCAGTTAGTTTGCTTTAGTTCAAGAATGGAAATAATAGTTTATTTTTAGAAAGAAGTGCCAGTGCTGGTCATTAATGAGTAAGTGATCATCCCTGAGGTAGATAGTACCAGTTTTTGAATGGTTTTCCAATAGTAGTGCCTATTAGCTTTTCAAAAATGATTTTTAGAGAACTTTTTTTTTTTTTTTTAAATATTTTTTTTAGTTGTAGATGGACACAATGTTTTCATTTTATTGCTTTGTACGCGGTGCTGAGGATCGAACCCAGGGCTTCACGCATGCAAGACAAGTGCTCTACCGCTGAGCTACAATCCCAGCCCGATTTTTAGAGAACTTTTGACAGTTGTATCGAAGGTAATAGAATGATTTTATTTGTTTTATCATCTCCCTTAATAGTGTGCTCTCTGTGTGTGTGTGTGTGTGTGTGTGTGTGTGTAATAGAGATTTTAACTGAGCCACATCCCTAGACCTTTTTGCTTTTTATTTTGAGTCAGGATCCCACAAAGTTGCTGAAGCTGTCCTTGAACTTTTGGACCTCAGCTTTCCAGAATTAGGGTCTTTTTTCTTCTTCTTCTTTTTTCTTCTTTTCTTTTCTTTTTTTTTTTTTTTAAATTATAAGCATCCATCAATTTGATCAGTCTTTTTAAAAAGCAGCTTTATTGAGTGGTAAAATTTTAGATCATAAAATTCACTTGGTGAATCTATTGATTGATGGAGGGGGGCAGGTACTGAGAATTGAATCCAGAGTGCTTTACCACCAAGCTATATTCTCAGCCCTTTTTATTTTTTATTTTGAGATAAGGTCTTGCCAAGTTGCTTAGGGCCTCCCTCGGTTGCTGAGGTTGGCTTTGAACTTGGGATCCTCCTGTCTGAGCTAGTGTCCTGCTTAATTCATTGACTTGTTACATTTTACAGAGTTGTGCAGCCATCAACACAGTCCGATTTTAGAACATTTTCATCATCCCCCCAAAATTCCTGTGCCCATGCAGGCCTATCTTTTGCATGCCTTCAGGAAGCACGCATTGCTGGCTCCAAGATCCTTTTCCCTGCTCCACTAGCAAAATCCTCTTGGAGAATTCTTCCAAAAAACAAAAAGCTGAAGAAACTTGCTTTAGGCCCAGTGGTAGAACTCTCCCCAAAGGCAAAGCAGCAGTGAGGTCTAAGTTCATTTTCTAAATGGTAGGGGGAAATATCCCAGCAACAGGCATAGTACAAATGAATATCTCAATGATTTATCCTGTCTCAGTATGATGAGATGGACTTAGTGGACAACAGCTGACTTTTGTTATTTGTTTTGCGGTGCTGGGGATTAAACCCAAACCTGGGCATTGTGTATTCTAGGCATTCATTCTCCCCAGCACAACCACTGACTTGAGTGGTGATCTGCAGGTGAGCAAATGTATCTCTTCCCCTTTCCTGATCAAAGCTTTTAGCTTGTCATATTCTAATCAGATTCATAAAAAACTCATTTAAACAACAAACATAAAAAATCAGGCTATGCTATCATTTGGTTACTTTGGAAGATTATTCTTTCAGCAAATAGTTGAGTTCCTGCTTTATTTAACGTACTCTTCTAGATGGAAGTGACATGCTGAACGTGACATGGAGACTTGGTGTGCTTTTGTGAGATTATACTCAAGTCACCTCATTGATTTGACTACCCTTTAATCAGTCAGTCTGTCTATCTATTTAGCTGTGGGTGAAACTTTATTTTTAATTTATTTATTTATATGCAGTGCTGAGAATCAAACCCAGTGTCCCACACATGCTAGGCATATGCTCTACCACTGAGCTACAACCCCAGCCCCTACCCTTTAATCTTTAGAGTAAGTTCTTGGTTTTTCTTCATAATCTTCTAAATTTAATCTCAAATTTATGAGATTCCAGGAATTTAACCTCAGTTTTAATCATAACATTTAAGTGATTTTGTTCTTCCCTTACTTAATAGCATATGTATTTTTATTGCTATTTTTAGTAGCTATATAATAGTTCAGCAAGCTGGTGCACTATAATTTTACTTAGCAAATATTTGTTAAACATTAAGCTTGCAGGGCACAGTGGTGCATGCCTATAATCCCAGTGGCTAGGAAGGCCGAGACTGGAGAATTGCAAGTTCAAAGCCAGTGTCAGCAATTTAGCGAGACCCTGAGCAACTTAGCGAGTGAGATCTTGTCTCAAAATAAAAAATTAGAAGGGCTGGGGATGTGGGTCAGTGGCTAAGTGCCCCTAGGTTTAATCCCCAGTACCAAAACAAAACAAAAACCATTAAGCTTACTTTTCAGTTGGTGGTGGTATTGAGTTGTGATGAACGTATTTGTGTATGTTGCTTTTTTCTTATTTTGGAGTATAGCAGAATTTATCAGATTAAAGTTTGCAGATGCAGATTATACGTATGCTTTTTAAACTGTTCATAAAATCTGCCAACTTGCATCCCAAGAGGTTAAAATTTGTTATCATGGAAACATGAGAATATTTGGAATCTTAGACAAGTTGGATTTGACTTTATTTTGTAGATGCCAAGACTTGGACCTGGAGGA
The DNA here is from genome assembly GCA_004024805.1 of Geosciurus inauris. Classification (NCBI taxonomy): domain Eukaryota; kingdom Metazoa; phylum Chordata; class Mammalia; order Rodentia; family Sciuridae; genus Geosciurus; species Geosciurus inauris. The sequence goes on along the minus strand of PVHX01004485.1, from coordinate 40,778 downwards.
TTATGGACTGCTAGAGGCAACACCAAGCCCTTGACTCCTCCGCATCTGATGCTTTCCCTTTTTGTATTAGGCTTTGATTGAGTGGTTTTGACCAGCCCATACACTGCTAGTAACAGTGAACAATTTTTTTTTCTTCTGCAGAGTAGTATGGCCAGTCTGGAAAAGGCAGTTTAGGCTTTTGAGCACTTTGTTCTGTAGAAAGTGTTTGGTACTGCCATAGGGGCCATGTACCTGCAAATCCTGTGCCTCACCTTTATGAGAAAAATGCAAATGAATGAAGAAGAAAGCTATTATCAGAAGTAGTTTTAGAAGGAACATGTTTTGAACAATGTCTCCTAGATTCTGTCATTTTTGGCACATTAACTGATGATAATTACTAAACTCTCCAAGAAAAAGATTAAATTGTTGGTTATATTATGACTACCAAGACAGAAACGCAACATTAAAAGATGTCCTAAAATAACAAAGTATTGGTGCTTAAAAGGTTAAACTTTTTTGTAAACATTAGTCTTGTGAAACAGTGTCTTTTTCAATTATGCTAGGGTAGTTACTCATATAGTTATATGTGAATAAACATCAAAAATAAGAAGTTCTAGGAGTTGCAGATTTAATCCCCTCTCAGGGATGTTTGCATGGCAAAGCTTTTGCAAGTACAGGTTGCATCCAGAGAATAGGTTGAAGTTAACCAAATCTCTGTAATGCTCAACAGTTTCCAGGCTAGGGAAAAAACCTTTGTGTATCAATTTTCAGGTGTATTTGAACCTTATTATCATCATCATTTATTTATTTTGGGGGGTACCAGGGATTGAACTCAGGGGCACTTGACCACTGAGCCACATACTCAGCCCTGTTTTGTATTTTATTTGGAGACAGTCTCACTAAGTTGTGCCTTGCTTTTTGCTGAGGATTGCTTTGAACTTGTGATCCTCCTGCCTCAGCCTCCTGAGCCGCTTGGATTACAGGTGTGTGCCACCACACCCATCTTAACCTTATTAATTTTAACAGGAAAAATTAATGAAAAGTTATCTAAAATGATTTACAAGGAAACTATTATTTTTAAATAGGCCTTTTGGAATAATTACTAACCACAGAAAATTATAAAGAAGAATGTTACCTTTTAAGTTCAAACTACAAGGTGGTTTAGTGCATTGAGTATGAACCTTAGTGTCTGATGGACTTGGGTTCAAATTATATAGTTTTGGTCTTACTGAGGTATGTGGCTTTAAGCAAATCAATTAAACCTCATATGTAGTATATAAAGATTTGAGAGCCCAGTTCAATTTCTGGTATGAAGTCAGCCATTACCAGATTGAGATTTTGTCTGTTTTGTGGTATTGGGCATGGAAACTAGAAGTTCTCTACCGCTGAGGCACACCTCAGGCCTTTTTATTTTTAGACAAGGTCTCACTGAGTTGCTCAGGATGGTCTCGAACTTGTGATCTTTCTGCCTTCGCCTCTCAAGTTGCTGGGGTTGCAGGCATGCACCACAACTCCCCAGCCAAAATGAAGTTGGTTTTTTTAAAAAATTTATTTAGTTTACAATAGAATGCAAATTGAAGTTTTAAAAACTGCTGTACTGCTTAAATTTAAAATGCCTTTAATTTATTATTTCATAATTAAATTCTGGACAAACTTCCTTTGAGTTTGGAACAAAAATTTTTTATTCTAGTTTTATATACACATTGTGTTAATTTTATGTGTTTTGTAACAGATTATCACAAATTTAAAATAAAAAAGTCTATAGTATCACAATTTCCATATATCAGGAGTCTTGGTATGAGTTATCTGCTGGGCCCCCTGCTCTGGGTTTTACCTGACTGGAGCTGTGATTTTATCAGAGCTGGTATATTCTTCCATGCTCACTGGTGATTGGTAGCATGTAGTTATTGTGATTTTAGGACACTCAGCATTGTGTTGCTAGCTGTCAACTGGTAACTGTTCCAGCTCTTTGAGGTTGCTGACAGATCCTTACCATATTGCCTCCTTTGTATCCCTTCTCACAGTACCGCAGCTTGGTTTGAAGAGTTGGCAGGACACCTTTAGGTTTAAGAATAGCTCAGTTCCTTTTCTTTAAGAACTTTCTCTGATGAAGACAGGCCCACCCAGGATATCTCCCTCTTAATCAACTTAGAATTGACTGACTGAATCTTGATTACATCTAGAGATCTCCCAATTAGGTATATGAAATCTGTCCTATTTTACACTTTTGTCCATACATAAGATCAAAAGATTATACAGGAGGATATATACCTGAATTAGAAATCTTGGGGAACACCTTATATAAATAAATATTTTGCCTGCCACATATATACACAAAATGTTTTGTGTGTCATTTTACCTGTGTCTGTGTGCAATGGTAGAGGGTGTTGATCAAGCCCCTCTATGGTTTTGTCCGAAAATTATTTTAACTACAGAATTTGAATATATCTTTCTTCCACTATATTGTTAGTCTTCCCTTTTTACAGACAGTTGGAGCTTCTGACCAAAGGAGGCTGTTTTGAATAAGAAAGGGTAGGCTTGAAAATATTAAGGCCACAGGGGCCAGGTTTGCTAGTTCTTGTTGTTTTATATTTTTTGTTTATATGTAACCAAAATCTTAAATTTTCGGAGGAGCAAAGAATGGAGGAGAGGAAACCTGACCCCTGGTTTCTGTTTTCCTAAACATCTACTTGTACTAGTAGTTTGTAATACTCTTTGGTCATGATGGTTGAAGGCAAATGAGCTTATTAAAGCACACTACAAATGTTACTTACCATGCAAATTAAAAGTAGTAGAGGATTGGTTATTAAATTCCATATGAAGGAACCAAACATTTTGAGAGAAAATTGCTTTAAAATGGTAAAAGCATTCTTTAGATTGAGGAGCCAGGAATTGTTAAATACAACCTCTTTCTATGAAATCTTTTCTTATTACCTCAGATCAGCCCGGGGCTTTTACCTATGTTCTATATTTGCCTGTTTTATAGCATTTAAATATTATACTATAGTTAACTGCATCTGTTTTTGTTTCTTAAGCTTACATGAAGGTAGGATTTATGTTTTTTCTTATAACTCTTGGCTTGTGGGAGATGATCAGAAAATATTCCTTGATTTAGCAATGTATATTTGGTAATGTTTGTAGTACAGAGGTAAAGTTTAGCATATATCCAAAACATTTTGTGTAGCAAATTAATAAATTCTGAAATACTTGCCCTTGTGATTTGTTTTTAATCCTAGGAGGGTCTTTCAAAGTATTTTTACTCTTGTCAGTGGGCATGTTTATGTTTACCAGGCTCATGGGAATTAAGAGAAAAGATTATAGAAGAACTAAGGAAAGTTATTACAGCAAGGATATTAATATAATGAATATTCTGTTGCCTGCCTTCTCCAATTTCTTCCTTACTCTCCAGCCATACTGAACATTTTGCAATTTCATGATTACTGTCTTTTGCCAATTTTCCTAGTTTATAGCATGTACTGTTACTAAAGTACTTACACTATACAGTGATTTACTTTTTAATAATTTTTGTTGTCAGTGGACCTTTATTTTATTTCTATGTGGTGCTGAGAATTGAACCCAGGGCCTCAAACATGCTAGGCAAGCGCTCTACCATTGAGCCACAACCCCATACCTGCAATGATTTACTTTTGTTTCATCTTTCTTTCTTTCTTTCTTTCTTTCTTTCTTTTTTTTTTTTTTGCAGTAAAAGAGATTAAATCCAGGTCCTTGCTCATACTAGACAAGTGCTCCACTGAGCTGTATCCCCAGCCCTTCTATTTTTGTAACATAATTCTCAGTGGTAGGAAACCATGCCTTTCTTTCTGATCTAGTGCCTGTCACCAAATAGACACTTTAAGACCACATGAATAAATGAGGCAATGGAACTCTAAAACACAAGACATTGTTAAAGCACATGATATTTAGTGTGGAAACAAACACATATAAACCTCAACCGAGGACAATTTCACACTCTCAGTACAGTAGAACAGGTTATGTGCATGATTTTTTAAATGCTATAGGTTAAACATTTAAATATGAGTTAGGAGATTGAACCCATGGATGCTTTACCACAGTTCTTTTATTTGTATTCATTCATTCATTTATTTAGATAGGGTCTTGTTGTCTTGCCTAGTCTGACCTTAAACTTGTAATCCTGTTGCCTCGGCCTCCCAAATAGTTGTACTATCACAGGTCAAGCAATTAAAAGAAGTTATTTACTTTGGGGCTTATGATCTTCTCCTTTATTCCTGAAGAAAATCTCTAGGTTTATGTTGAGTAGAGCAAAAATTTCCAGTTAAGCAAGGTTGCTATGTATCATATGGTATAGAGAAATATGTATGATAGCTATAGAAGTTTTACCACAAATATTGTCAAGTCTCTTATCATCATCCTTTGCATGATCATTTGGAGGGTTAACTAAAAGTAGAATGAGGGGAAACAATTGTTAGTTCAGGCACACACCCCAGTATTCTATACTTAAGATGATGTGGTACCACCTCAGGTTTCTTAACATGAAATCTGACCTTTAGGATTTCAGAATTAGCATCAATAGAAAAGGTACCCATAGGTATTTAGGAAATAAGAAGGTTCTGGTGTTCTTGAGCTGTGCTGTTTTGCCTCAGAATTTTTGTAAAGAGATCCATTGACAGAGGCAACCTTTGCCATCCTTATGTTTTGATGTTTAAAGTAATTAAAATTTTTTTTCCTGTCTCTGCTAACAGAATCATCAAATACTAGAAAATCCACTGTCCTTCATAGGCTTGATTCTCCATGTTGGTGCAGCTAGCCATGAACTATCCTTTTCTTCTCCCTCTTTTTCCCAGATATCTCCCGGGGCCAATTCAGCACCTCTACCTGGCCATCCTAACAAGGTGATTTGTGAAAGGGTGAGACTTCAGAGCCTGTTCCCTCTCCTCCCAAGTGATCAGAACACTACCGTTCAAGAGGATGCTCACTTCAAAGCTTTCTTCCAGGTTCTTATATATTTACCCTTTCCCTACACAGGGCTGAAAGTCACAGATACATTCTTGGTTGTTTCTAGGAAGGCTTAAAACAATTCTTACTATCATCTTCTTATTTTCTATTGTATGTGGGAATGAATATTCTTCTTAGCGGACTTCTTCAATATAACTTGCAGCCATTTTTTTCTGAAAAATGTTTGTCTTCTCTTGAGATAACTGTTAAAATTTTTAATGATTTAATAGTGTTGTTTTTCAATGTTAGTCTTAATCACTTGTCCTAATAAGCCAAGTTTTGTTAGGTAAGTAGAAGATGCAAAATGTGTGAAAGTGTGTAGGAAATGAAAAATGAAAGCATATGAAATTCTTTTAAAAGCCATCAATTATTCATTTGCTTACTGCCCAGAGTTTCTCGTAATACATATTTCTGAGAGAAAACATGGTTGTTTGGCTTTTGTGTCTTTTAGTTTCTATACATTAATTACAATTTATTTATTTATTTTAATTTTTTTTTAATAGTTGTAGATGGAAAGCACGTCTTTATTTCATTTTTACGTGGTGCTTAGGATCGAACCCAGTGTCTCACACATGCTAGGCAAGCGCTTTGCCACTGAGCTACAGCCCCAGCCCCATTAATTACAATTTAAATTTTTAAAAATATAAGATGAGGGCTGGGGTTGTGGTTCAGTGGCAGAGTGCTTGCCTTGCACATGTGAGACACTGGGTTCAATCCTCAGCACCACATAACAATAAATAGACAAAGACATTGAGTCCATCTATAACTAAAAAATATTTTTTTTAAATATTTTTTAGTTGTATATGAACGCAATATCTTTATTTAATTTATTTATTTGTATGTGGTGCTGAGGATCGAACCCAGTGACTCACGCATGTGAGGCAAGCGCTCTACCACTGAGCCACAACCCAAGCCCAACTAAAAAATATTTTAAAAAAAATATAAGATGAGCTGGACGCAGTGGTACACACCTGTAATCCCAGCGTCTCTGGAGGCTGAGACAGGAGAATTGTGAGTTCAAAGCCAGCCTCAGCAATGGCAAGGCCCTAAGCAACTCATTGAGACCCTGTCTCTAAATAAAATACAAACTTGGGCTGGGGATGTGGCTCAGTGGTCGAGTGCCCCTGAGTTCAATCCCTGGTACCAAAACAATGTGTGTGTGTGTGTGTGTGTGTGTGTGTGTGTGTGAGAGAGAGAGAGAGAGAGAGAGATGAAGGCTGGGCACAGTGGTGTGTGTCTATAATCTTAGACTCAGAAAGCTGAGGCAGAAAGATTGCAAATTTGAGGCTAGCCTAGGCAATATAGCAAGACCTTGTCTCAAAATTAAATTAAAAGGATTTAAGGTGTAGCTCAGTGGTAGAGCGCCCCTGGGTTCAATCCCCAGTGTTGCCAAAAAATAAGATGAAAACAGGAAAGTTAAGATGTAAGAAGAATAAAACTATCTTTTTAGGTTATTAGTGAAATTACTGAGATCTTCTAAAACATAAATAACTGGCTACTAAACTTTGAGACCATCCTACAGAGTCACATTTCAGTCTTGCAGTTTTACCAGAAGTAAAACAAATTATACAGTGCTTCTGGATGGTAGGTTTGTGGGCTAAGGCATATATTTGTACATATACAAACCTGAGATAGTAAGGTATTTGATAACCAACATTAGGACTTGGAGAAAGGCAGCTCATTTTCTATTTGTATGAGTAACGGGTTGAAGCTTGGAACCAATTTGAAAAGGATGTGCTTTATGACACATTAAGTTGGATGTATGAAACTGTGAAGCTGTGTAGGTGATCCAGGGTTCTTCAGTCTGATATTCTTTGTTGAAATTTGTGCCAGGTTCTCTGCAAGTATTAAGTCTTTTGTTTGACTTTCAAACTAGTTATCTAATGCTAGGTGAGGAAATAGACTTTGAAAAGCTTCCTGAACCTGGGTGTTGTGGACATGCCTGTTATCCCGGTGACTTGGGAGACTGGAGGTGCAAGATCAAGACTAACCTCAGCAACTTTGTGAAACTCATCTCAAAATAAAAAGGTCTGGGGATATGACTCAGTGGTAAAGTACCCCCTGGGTTAAATTCCCAGTACCAAAAAAACAAAAACAGAAAAACTTATTGAGATGCTTGGTTAAATCCAGTTATTTGCAGAGCAGGGACTCAAATTCAGCTTTAGCTATATCTTGTTTACTATGTTATACTACTTTAGATATCAAAATATATTTCTACAAATTATGCAGTATATATTGAGACAATTATCTATTGAATTTAATGACATATTGACTGATTTTGATTACAGCATCAGTCTGCGGTAGCTTGATATTTAGTAGATGATGGATAGCTAAGAAAGAAATTGATTTAATAAATACCCTTACTACTGCTACCAGTAACAGTTATTCTATATTTTCCATGTTCTCCATATTCCCTTTGAGTCTTCAGGTATTACTCAACATTAACCTTAAACTTAGAGATAGCTAGCTGCCAAATGCAGTAGATTTAAGCCCATGTTTTAAAAATGAAAGCATAATGTTAGAGCCTAACTGCATTTGGGATTTTTTTGTTGTTGTTTTGATTTTGGTGCTGGTGATTGAATACAAAGCCTCATTCATATAGACACATACTGTTCCACTGAGCTGTAATAAAACTTTATTGATCTTTCTTACAATCCTTCAAAATACTGATAATTCAGCCAATTTGATACCAAAATTGGGTGTAATTTGTCAGTTCCAGCTATGCTTTTCATCCTAAGAAACTTGGTCACCATAAAAAGGAAAGCCTACCTAGCCATCTCCTATCCTCACAGAGTTATTCCTTTAAAGTGTCATGCTTTCTTTCTCTTAGCTTTTCCTCAAGTACCTTCCCTTCGAACTTGTTCTACTTTTCCTTCCCTTTGGATTACTTCATTTTAAATATATTTACCTATCTCTTCAGTTTTTTTCTTAAAGCACCCTCTCTACTTCTTAATTTAGGTTAAGACTTTTCTCTTTTCAGAGGAGAAAAGCCCTGTAGCCTTCTCTAGGGATAAAGAAATTACTGTTTTTTTCCCCCACTACAAGCATGGGATTAGATATGTGGTTCATAAGTAGGGCAGTCACAGAGGAGAAAAAAGGTATTGATCTTCCCCTAGATCCTTACTATTCTTTTTTTAATGGTATTGGAGATTGAACCTAGGGACCACTGAGCTTCATCCTCGGCGTGTTTTGTTTGATTTTAAGATCAGGTCTCCCTAAGTTGTTCAGGGCCTTGCTAAGTTGCTAAGGCTAGCCTTAAACTTTGCGATCCTCCAGCCTCGGCCTCCCATGTCACTGTAATAACAGGTATGCACCACTATATCTGGCTATCAAAGAATCTCTTGGTTTCAGATTATTCTTAGTATCTTTTCCTTTTTCACTGGCTTCATGTTTATTCTTATATATTTAATTTAACTATTGATCAATGTTTATAGCTTAAAATATTATAGTTATAGACATGTGATGATTAGAATCTAGCACTGAAACCAAAATATAGTGATTGAAAACAACACAGTTGTGGCATCAAATTAAATGAGTCTTTGTAAATCAGTGGTGTTTTTGTGTAGTTAAAAATCGGGGAAAATCTACGACATAACATCACTCACTAATTGTGCTAGTCAAAATCTAGCCATGCAGACCTCCCTAGACTTTAGGAAGTTTTACTTTATTTATTTATCTATTTTTATATCCAAAAGAATCTATGTATATTGTTTAAGAAATAATGAGAAGAAACAATACAATGTCAGTCTGATAAACTATATATAAACTGCTCAATATTCAAAACTACTTAATATATAAAAATTTTATAAATTATTCTATATAAAGAAATTAAAGAAGTATAAAGAAGATACAGGAATAAGATTAAAAACATGAAATAGAATTAGTCACATTGGTTTTCTATATTCAACAAAAGCATTTCCCAAATAAAATGGAAAAAAAAAATCAGAGATGGAAAAAAGAATACAGAATTGGAAAGAATGAATAAAATTAAACAAGTTTTTAAACATTGTTCTAAAATTAAGAAACTGACTTCATGTTTCATCTCTGATATGTTAAGTAATCAGAACTCATCACTCTTATCCTCACAGTAACAAAAATGTCTGAAAATCAAATTGCATTTCTTGGACCCAACAATGTACTACTAGAGCTGTCAACTGGTATATATAATCTTGAAGAATGGCTGGAGACAGAATATGGGCTAATTTGAGACTAAGGAAACCTTGGGGTCCTGTAGACTTAGGGGAAACTCTCACACTTCAACAGTTTTCTTTCTAGATACTCCAACAGTTTCCCACTGAAGATAGGATTAGGTTGTGAATCAAAAATAAAGTCAATTAAGAACAGAGTTTCAAACAAAAATATTGGGAATGCTGCAGTCAGAGAAGGGAGTAAGGGTGCCAGTGGGGGTGGTACACATTGATGAAACACTTGTGAAAGTCGTAGTCTTCAGGCATAGACCCACTTAAAACTCCTTTGTCCCATATCTGACCTGCACAACAGCAAGGATCGGGTATAATAACAATCAGTTACATCTGAAAGAGTTGTAATACACAGATTCTTTCTCCCTGAAATAATGTTAGAAAAACTCAGTAAGATTCATTTTAAAAAAGAAAAAAAAAAAAAAAAGTACAGGATGAAAACTTAAAACTTCTGGTACCTTTAGCTGCAAGCAAGTGTTAAACACCAGACAAGTCTTCACCAGATAAAATAAATACTATCAGTAGCCTATTTATCTCATTTTTTATCATTCAATAAAACATGTCTGGCTTTCAACAAAAAAATTACAAGACAGGTCAGAAGACATGCTAAAATGTAGTCTGAGGATCAAAATCAGACTCAAACATATCATACATGTTTGAATTGCCAAGTTAAAAAAAATAAATAATTATGATTAATATGTTAAATAATGGGAAAAAAGTATACAACATGTAAAAACTTATAAAGTATGTTAGGGAAAGTGGAAAATTTAAGAATCAATTATAGAAACCAAACATGCTGAATTAGAAAGGAAGAATGCCTTCTAATGCCATCAATTAAATTATGGCCAAGGAAAGAAACCATGATCTTGATGATAAGTTAATTAAAAATGTCCCAAATAAAAATACAAAGGAAATAAAAGCAACACAAGAACTGTGAGACAATATCAAAGAATAAAGAATGCATAATTAGAATATAAAAAGAAGAAAGGAAAACAGCGGAAAAAATATTTGAAGTCAAAATATCTGAAAAATTTCCAAAAACTAAGATGAGATAAAAAACACAGATTTTGAGAGAATATCAAGTAGGATAAGTACCAAATATAAATAGGTGAGTAAATAAAGTAATACCTAGCCACCTTATATCCAAATTACAGAAAACTAAAAACAAAGAAAAAATTTTGAAAGAAGAAAAATATTGCCTCACTTATACAGCTATAGAGGAATAAGGATAAGAAATTAATTGGATAGTACAAGAACCAATTTTTATGTTCAGCTGATGTTCTTAACAGTCCTTTTCTCCATTGTACGCATAGCCCTGAGCCAACATCCATGTGAATCCCACAATTTGAGTCTTTGGTTTTTTTTTTAATCCAGTCTGTCAATGTGTGTCTTCTAATTGATGAGTTTAGGCCATTAACGTTCAGGGTTATTATTGAAATATGGTTTGTATTCCCGTTTATTTTTGTTTTTTAACTTGACTTGATTTCTCCTTTGATTGGCTTTTCCTTCAGTGTAGTTCTTCCCTTTGCCAATTTTTATTGTTGTTTTTCATTTCCTCCTCATGGAATATTTTGCCAAGAATGCTCTCTAGTGCAGGCTTTCTTGCTGTTAATTCTTTTAGCTTTTGTTTATCATGGAAGATTTTTATTTCGTCATCAAATCTGAAGTTAATTTTGCTGGATATAAGATTTCTGGTTGGCACCCATTTTTAAATTTTTTTATTTTTAATTGTAGTTGGACACAAATATCTTTATTTTATTTATTTTTATGTGGTGCTGAGGATCAAACCCAGTGCCTCCCGCATGCAAGGCAAGTGCTCTACCACTGAGCTACATTCCCAGCCCGCCACCCATTTTCTTTCTGAGGTTGGTATATGTTGTTCCAGGATCTCCTGGCTTTGAGGGTCTGGGTTGAGAAATCGGCTGAGATCTGAATTGGTTTCCCCCTGTATGTAGTCTGAACCTTCTCTCTTGCAGCTTTTAAAATTTTATCCTTATTGTGTATGTTAGGCATTCTCATTATAATGTGCCTTGTTGTGGATCTGTTGTAGTTTTGTACATTTGGTGTCCTGTAAGCTTCTTGTATTTGATTTTCCAATTCATTCTTCATGTTTGGGAACTTTTCTGATATTTCATTGAAGAAATTGTGCGTTCCTTTGTTTTGTATCTATACCTTCCTCTAACCCAATAATTCTTAGATTTGGTCTTTTCATGTTATCCCATGTTTCCTGGATGTTCTGTTCATAGTTGCTTACCGTCTTTATTGTGTGTTCAACTTTATTTCCACAGATTATGTATTTTGTCTTCGTTGTTATGAGTTATCTGGTCTGTTGGTGATGCTTTCTATTGAATTTATTTGGTTTAATGTTTTGTTCATTTCAAGAATGTCTGCTTGTTTTTTTTTTTATCCCCTCAGAGTCTCTCTTTCTTGAAGTAATCTTTTCCTACCTGTATTTGCTCTCTTATCTCTCTGTTAGATTGATCAATTGCTGCCTGTGCTCTCTTATATTATTCTGTGCTTTACAGATCATTTTAATTATGTACATTCTGAACTACTCTGACATTTCATCTACTGTGCTGTCAGTTGATTGTTTTTAGAGCATCTTGTTTTGATTGGGGCATTTTCTTCCCTTGGTTTTTTCATGTTGTTCATATGTCTTCCCCTCTAGCAGTGCTGATCTGAGGTGTTACAGTTTCTATCTACCCTATAATCTTGTAGTGTGCCTGCAGGTTACCTTTACCTCACCTCTGGTGTAATCGGGCCTGCAGGGATCTTGGGGATGGTCTTCCTGGTCCTGGCTGTTGTCTCTAGATGGAAGGACAGCCACCCCTTGATTGATGGGGGGCCGCAGTGTGGTTGGTCTCCTCCTCTACGCATTGGGCCGGGGTGGGTCTTGGAAGTTTTACTTTTTATATATGTAGCTTATAGGTTCTGGTATATTGCCAATGATAGTGACACAGTATTTTCACACAATGTTGGATCCTTTTCATTCTGATGGAATTGCAGTACATTTTATCACTAGTGTGCTACCAGCATCCCTTCCTAAGCACTATTGCACATAAAACTTAATTTCTTTGAGCTTTTATGAAAAAAACAAACTTGGACCATATTATTCTGGGAGGATGTATTGTTTAGTTGAGAGACTGAATCTTATAGTAAAATTTTTGAATTCAGAAATATCAGAGCTATACATCAAAAAATGAGAGTCATGTGAAACAGGACTCTGTACATTGTATAGTCAAAGGGCTATATATTTACCAAATTGTCTTTCAGAGAAACATTTTGTGTATATCTTAATATAATTTAAAATTAAGACTTCAGCTGTGGAAAATTAAATGTGATGTGTAGATACAATTTTGTAAACTACATTGTATGATCCAAACAAAATTTCATACTTTGTCCTGCTTGTATCCTTCCATTGCAAAACAAAAAGGAATCTTTGGTTATTCTTTACTAGGAAATTGATTATATCAAGTGTTAGTTTTCTAAGGACTTTCACATTTATTATTTAAAAATGGGTAAAATCCTGTGAGAGTTTTTTCTCCCTGGGCCATATGCAGTGAACTGTTGTCCCTTCCCCCTTTTGTTGTAGAATGAGAAACTTCATGTTTTGTTAAAGATAGTTAAGGCTTGAGAAAATATGGGAGGTTAAAGGAGAATTGGGAACTATTAGATTGTGCTGTGCTTATTTGTAAGTCTAAGGTGAAAGGTAGCCCTACTAAATGATGAAGGAATAGAGAACTAGGGTACTAGAGGATACCGCATACACATACACACCTGCTGCTCCTTTGAGAAGGAAATCTTGGTACTTAGTAATGGTTGCTAAAATCAGAGGCACATATTAATCACTGGTTTAGTTAGAACTTGGAACCCATTTCCATTTTGGGGAAAGTTTGTGTGGTATAGCATTTCCTGTTATTTCCAAGACCCCTTGATAGTTTGACCTGAGGTGTATATATAGGAAATATTTTTCTTTAGGATATAATGACATCTGACTTTTCTGGAATCATAGAGTACATTCTTAACGCTTGCCTCCAGGGTTGTTTTCACTTCTAGTAATGATGTTTTGCTTATAAAATGGTTTGGTAGTAATAAAGGTATAATCCTATATTCATTTTATTAGACACTTAATGCTAAGTGTAAATCCTACATATCTTCCCTTTTGCCTCCCTTGATCCTTAATCCATACCAGTGTTCTATACTATGATTTCTGTGCAGTATTCAGTACCAAACACGGACAGTACATGTACCTGATTTGAAACCTGCATTATATGAATTTTAAGTTGTCAACATCTGGTATTTTGAAAAGTCACTCCACCAGCATAGAATCGATGAGAGAAAAGAATTTCTCCCTCTGAGAATTCAAAACACCTTTTACAGTAAGTTATCCTTTGGGGCTTTTTCTAAGAGAGTCCCTTATCTCTCAGTTCAGTAGTTCTCAAAGTCTCATACAAGTAGCATCACTCATCACCTGGGATCATATTAGAAGCACCAGTTTGGGGGCATCAATTCCAGACCTTGTGATGTAGAAACTGGGGAGAGGCCAGCAATCCAATGTTTCTAAGGCAAGCAGAAGTATAAGAACTATTGTCATGCTGGGCACGGTTGCACACGCCTATAATCCCAGAGGCTTAGGAGGTGAAGGCAGGAGGATCTCAAATTCAAAGCCAGCCTTAGCAATGACAAGGCACTAAGTAGCTCAGCAAGACCTTGTCTCTAAATAAAATACAAAATAGGGCTGGGAATGTGGCTCAGTGGTTGAATGTTCCTGAGTTCAATCCCTGGTACCCACCCCCACCCCCCAAAAAAAGAACTGTTGTCTTGTATCCCTCCATATTCAACTTTGTGTTTATTTCTATCAAGAGTCATAGTACTAACACGGTTATAGATGAGTCTTTATTTTAATTTCTAAGCTTAGAGGTTCACAGCATGAATAGGGAGATTTGGACTATAAATCTAATGTGAGAGTGAACCTGGGTTTAAATTCTTGAGAGGGAAATCCATCCTTCACTTGAAGTCCAGATAGCAGATGTGTTTCCTTGTTGACTATATGCCAGTGGGATGACTTTTCCTATGATTAAGTATATGGCGTTGGAAGTTTAACTTCTTGCAAGGATCTCAGTAATGCCTTATCTTCTGTCTTTAGATCTTTGTATCATGATTTTTATATTTAGTCTGATTTTGTCACAATAGAAGTCTTTAGAGTTACTTGTCAAAGTTTACAAGGTGTCATGCTCTATTCAGGAAGTACAACAGTGATCTTTCATGCCTTGTTCTAGGTTCATTTATATATATATATATATATATAGTTGATGGACCTTTATTTTTTTAAATTTATTTATATGTTTTATATATATATATATATATTAGTTGTTGATGGACCTTTATTTTTTTATTTATTTATATGTGGTGCTGAGAATCCAGCCCAGTACCTCATGCATGCTAGGCAAGCACTCTACCACTGAGCCACAACCCCAGCCCCTAGGTTGATTTTAATTATTGAAAATTAGTAAACTTTCTTCATTGTGTTAGGGATATCAGTACTTTTACTCATTGCAGAACCAAGAGCCATATTTGGCCCATGGAGAAGGAAATGTAATCTTTTCACTCCTATACATATTCTACTCAAAGAATGCTCTAAATGACAAGATCATATGGAGTTGAGTTCCTTTCCTTTGCTGAACTCTGATTGCCTTTTATCTTTTTTATGATAGGAGCCATTTGTTAAATTTTACTAATTACTTTCATGTTCACAATCATATGGTTTTTTATTCATTTTACTTAGGTCATTTTTATTAGAGCCACCTGACTTCTTGTTTTAATTAGAATGATTACTTTTCAGACACTGCATTGCCATTTCTCAGATTTCTTTTCATTGCACTTTGTATTCTACATTTTATTGGATCATATATCTCTCAAATCTGAGAAAGGAAGTGAGCAGGCATATGCATAAAATTTTGTGATGTACAAGAATCAGCTTTAAATCTTAATAGTCTTAATGCATCTGCAAGGTCTTGGTTTTGTCCTCATGAGATTAATAGTTTGGAATATAAAATTATAGATTCAATGTCATCTTGCTTTAGAGTATTTTTAGCATCCTTTGTTTCTTCTGGTGTTTTTAAAAACATTTTTGAAGTTTACTTCACTTCCCTTTTCTGGAAACAGGATGTTTTTTAGAGTTCCTTAAACTACAAGAATTGATAAAGGATGTGATGAAATCACATTGTATATAGTATACTTTTTAATGTTTCCCTGTCTTTTAAGTATCCATCCTGGTTTCCTACTAGTTTGAATAAAAAAACTAAGACTTACCAGAGAACCAGTGAATAAATAGCTTGCCTCCCTTCACTTCCTAGTTGTCTCTTCTTTTTTACTTACATGAAATCATCATAGCACAAAGAAGAGTGGAACTTTGCTCAACCATCTTTCCTGACCTCTATTATTAGAAGCATTGCATCTGCTATTAGGAATTTGTTAACCCACAATTTTGAACATTGCTGAAAATATGTGAAACTTTATAGCCTTAAGTTCTTTTTCATTTCATTTGACCTTTATCATGCTCATCTGTAGCATTAACCTCCATCTTGAATGAGGTTCAATGCATGAATTTTTAGAATTCAGAGTTCCATGTTTTAGCTTGCATCAGGCTTTACACTGAAGTATGTGCAGGGTGGGATGGATATATATATATATATATATATGAAAGTTGGTGATCATGATTGGTTACTAACCTCTTTTACTTTAAGAAGTCAGTGTTGGGCTGGGGATATGCCTCAGTGGTTAAGTGTCCCTGGATGCAATCCCTAATACTTTTTTTTTTTTTTTTTTAACTCTTTTGTTTTTTAAATCAGCTATGGAGATAGCTTATTTCTGGTGCTCGTGACTGGTTATTTTATGAGTTTCTGAGATTTTTTTTTTAATACTTTTTGTTTGTTTTAGTTGTTGATAGGCTTCTATTTTTATTTGTTTATATGTGGTGCTGCTAAGGATTGAACCCAGTGCCTTCTTGCGCAAGCACTCTACCACTGAGCCACAACCCCAGCCCGTTTCTCAGGTCTTAATTGCTCTATTCCTTAAAAAAAATATTTTTTTTTTCTGAAGTTTTAATGGGTATTTATCATTTTTTAAATTTTGAAATTATCAGAACATAGAAACTTTTAAAAAGTTAAAATCAGAGGAAAACAGGTATATTTTTTATAGTATCATTAAGGGAATAAGTTAATGTAATAGTAGGAAGAACGATATACCATGCTTTCATATATAGTTCTGAACTATTTCTATTTTAATGATGACAAAATTGAATTATAATATTAAATATAGAAGGAAAATGGCATGAATTTTGGAATATCTCTGCTGAATATTTGGTGTGATGAAATGTAAACATCTAGCCATTTTGCTTCATTCCTCCCAACTTAAAGAAAGTAATCAGTTTTATATTTATCTTTTTAAAAATCTAACATTATAATACATAGCTCTTTGTACTCATTTTGGTAATGTTTCAATATGACATGTGTGCATGTAACAAGTATCTAGTTTTTTGCAACCAAAATTTGTACCCTACTATCTCAATAATTAGAACTTGTAGGAGTAGATTGGAAATAGGTCTGTTAGGCCTGTTAGAAAACATGTAGCCCTCGCAGATTTTCAGTTAATTTGTAATTTTGGCACTTTTTGTTAGACTTAGTGGGGAAATCAAATTGAGTGGGGAGAACCCTGGAAAGTTAATAATGCAGTTAAGTGATCATATTAGTATTATAGCTGGTAAGCCCATATTGTGACCCTTGAAAATGACTTCACTCCCAAAGTGCTATGATATTTTAATTAAGAAATAAAGATCTAGGTCAGTTGACTGTTCTGTTTTATATAAATCTTACTTCACTCATGTATCACCATTAAAAAAAAAATAAGTATAATAGCCTAAACAGAGAGAGAAAAATAGTAGTAGTAATAGTAGTAGTATTTAGAAGCAAGTTGAGGGCCTTTGAGGTGGTGGGGGCATCCTAAACCAAACTCTCACTGTCAGTTGATGGTTAAATGATTAACTGGTAACTGGCAAAGAGTATGGTAAAATTTCTCAAGTAGATTAGGATTTTAAAGAGAAGGTCAAGTACTGTATTAAAGCTTATTGCACTGTCATATGCCTTCTGTATTGTTACCTGACATTTTATCATGAATTTTTAAAAATGGTTCATTTTTCATTTGATAATATTTGTTGTGCATCTCCCTTCTTTGTACCTTCACAGTAGCATTTTCTTAAGAGTTTTACATTTAGATTGATAATGCATGTGTGTTCTCATTTACATTTTTAGGGTAGTATCTGTGCATATGCAGTACTATGAAATTCTTAAAAGGCCTTATTCAGTTGATTGATTTTGTTGCATTGACAGAGTGAAGATAGTCCAAGTCCTAAGAGACAGCGCCTCTCTCATTCAGTCTTTGATTATACATCAGCATCACCAGCTCCCTCACCACCAATGCGACCATGGGAGATGACATCAAATAGGCAGCCCCCTTCAGTTCGACCAAGCCAACACCATTTCTCAGGGGAACGATGCAACACACCTGCACGCAACAGAAGAAGGTTAGTTGGTTATAATTTATTTCTTAAATTTTCTTCCATTAGTAGATTTGTGTTTTTAACATCAGAAGACATATTTGTGTAGGCATTTCATAAACACATCAGTAGATGCACACTTGTACATTAACACATACAAAACATTACAAATTGTTTAGGCTTTCACACTATAAGAGCTCAGTTATTTTGTAATTGACGTGAAGAAACTGAGAGAGGATAAAGTGATTTACCTGAAGTCCATCTATGCCATTATATATTTTTGTTGTTGGTGTTTCAGTGCCGAAGATCCAACCCAGGTCCTTGTGCATGCTAGTCAAGCAAGTGCTCTACCACTGAGCCACATTCCCTACCACAGGCCTTTATATATGAATTCAATTTTACCTTATGGTTTAAGAATTTATGTGGGCTAGTCTCTAATCCTGATTACTGCAGAATGTATTCTATAGTTCACAACTGTAAGGAAATATGGACATTTAGGAATAAACTATTTTCCTTCCACTCCATTCCTGTTCCTTCTGTATTCCCTAAAGCAATTAGGAACTTATTTCTTATAAAACTATGAAGCTTGAGATATGAAATAACTGAAGTTAGCTTTCAGTCCTTCCTCTCCACCAGACTTGGTCCTTGCCTTTCCATCTCACAGGAATGCATTTCTTTCTGAGCTGCTGCTTTTGTTGTTGCTTGAGATCATAAATTTCTTATTTCATGTAATTGTCTAATTGGGATGAGATACCTGTTTGCATATCCAGGATGTTGATAATCAAAGGAAAGTAATAATCTTGAATTAGGAAAGTGTTATGGACTAAATGTTTTTTGTATCTCCAAAATTCATGTGTTGATGTCATAACCCCTTACTGTGGGTGGTATTTGGAGATGTGACCTCTAAGGAAGTTAATTAAGGTTAAATGTGGGCATAAGGGATGGGACTTTTATCTAAGAGGATTAGTGTCCTTTTAAGAGGCATCAGAAAATCTATTCTCTGCCATGTATAGACACAGTGAGAAAGTGGTTGTTGCAAGTCAGGAGGAGACCCCTCTCCAGAAATCAATCATGGTGGCATCTTGATCTTAGACTTCAAGCCCCAGAACTTTGAGAGAATAAAATCATGTTTAAACTGCCCAGTTTGTGGTATTTTTATGGCACCCCAAGCAGATTAAAAAAAGAAGAAATATCACAATTACCAAATGAATACAGGTTCCAAACCTGATGACTGAGCTACATTCTGTTGTGACACTAATATTTACTCAGCACATTATTAGCCAATTATGTGGAACTATTTTAGTAAAATAATGTATGGGTACCAGGACAGTTGTTTTATAGCTGCTAAATAAGCTTGAGAAAATAGTTTTGTTTTGGGTTTTGGGGGTTTTGTTTGTTTTGTCTTTATGGTAACATGAATTGAACCTAGTGACACTGAACCACATTCCCAGCATTTCTTTTTGCCTGGGGGGCCTACTTATTTTTAAAAGCTACAGCTTGAGTACCTGCTGTAGTCTTTTTTATACTTTATGGTAAACTGTCAAATCTTGAAAACATGTAAAACAAATATATGGTCAAAGGATAGTAAACACATGTACCTGAAACCTAGGTTAAAATAGAACAAATTAATTCCATAAAACAAGAAAGTGGATTGCTACCACTGCTTGCCTCTACCTCCTCCACCCTCCATTTTCCTTTGTCCTTCCTAGAGGGTAAACTCTGTGCAGGAATTTTTTGTTGTTGTTCATTATAGTTTTTAATGCCTGTTAATGTTTTTTCTTTTATTTTTTTAAACCACCAACACTGAGAATTGAACCCAAGGGCATTGGCAGCAGTAGTTTATTTTTACTATAATTTTTCATTTTATTAAGGTATCACACTTCATGTATCCACCTACCAATGGTAATGACTAGGTCAGGTTTTCTGCTGACCAGTTTCTATAAGGAACTATTAGGAAATTACATATATGTATCTCCTCCTGTACATGTGTAAAAGCTATCCCAAGGTATAATTTTAAGGTAGAGTTGCACCAGATGCACTGGCACACACCTGTAATCCCAGCACTTTGGGGGAGGCTGAGACGGGAATCGTGAGTTCAGAGCCAGCTTCTGCAACAGCAAGATGCTAAGCAACTCAGTGAGACCCTGTCTCTAAGTAAAATAATAGGGCTAGGGATGTGGCTCAGTGGTTGAGTGCACCTGAATTCAATCCTCGACACAGCTCTCCCCACCCCCCCACCCCCTCCCCCAGCAGAAAGGTAGAATTGCTAGGCTGTAGAAAAATGCCCTGGATCAAGAAGAAAGTGTCAGAAATGTATTTCCAGATAATAGTAACTAGTTATAGGTTCTTTAATTAATAAGAAGCATTATGTTCTTCATTCATGGCAATACAAAGGTGATGTAGGGAGAACTTACCATCCAGAAAACTAGCTACTCAGGTATTCTCTATAAGCCAACTTTAAGCTTGCCTGCCACATTTTCTCCTAGAGGCCAGCTGTGCAAGAGGGTGCAATTTTCCCAGTAATCTAGCAAAATTTTAGATACAAAGATGCACAAAATCAGGAAATAGCCGAACACTTGAAAGAAACCAACAAAGTGAAAGACACTAAATATAATAAAACAATTTAAATAAGTAGGGGCATTATACTCAATAATTAAAATAGCTTGAATAGTTAAAAGAAAGTAGAATTTTAGATTAAGTCTGAGAGATGTAAGGGGATATTATATCCATAAAAATCAACTTGGAAATATGTATTAGTAAAATTTAATAAGTGGTCAGAAAAAACGGAGTTTCCCAAAATGTCTTGTAAAAGTACAAAATGGAAAGTATGGGAAACTAAATTTAAATATTGATACAGAACTATCAGTTATATATATGTGTGTGTGTATATATATGTATGTATATATAGTAATATGTTCAGTTATATATGTATCTAATAATATTTGTATATGTAAAATAATGTTTATATTCTGCAATATAAACAATTTTAAAAGGAACAATACAAAATCACTTTTCAGAATTGGAGGGTAACTGACTTCTAAGCAGGATCTTAGTGAAATTTCAGAACATACACCAAGAAGAAATTAAAATTTACAAAACATTAAGCAACTCAGTGAGACTCTGTCTCTAAATAAAATACAAAATAGGGCTGGGGATGTGGCTTGGTGGTCAAGTGTCCCTGAGTTCAATCCCCAGTACCAAAAAAAAAGTAATAATAATACACAAACATGCTGAGGTGGAAATTAGACAATCCACAAAGAAATGAGAACCAAATTGACCACAAGCTTATCTATCATTAACAATGTTAGATACAAGAAGACAGTGGAGTATATCTTCAGAATTATGAGAGAACTTATATTTTGCCTTGAATTGTACCTGCTGATTTATCATTTACGTGTAATGTCAGAATATAAAAGCATTTTCAGATATGCAGATAACATACTCAGAAAATTGACCAGTTAGAGATCATTACTGTGTGTGTTATTAAATATTATACTCTATCTAGGAAGCAGAATAATAAATGCAAGAAGTAGAGCTCAACACTATTGGTTAACAATGAAAATAAAAACATACTAAATCTGAGTAAGGATCTGTTGTTTACAAAAGAAATTCAGAAAAAGTCAGAAAATGAGAAGGGGAGAGAACAGAGAAAAGTAAAAGTATATATCCCCACTTCCAGGATTGCTGATCAGATGATTTTAGAAAAATGAATGTTTGAAAACTTAAGACTGATCACTGGAAGATTAGAATGTATAATTTCCACACATTTAAATAGATAACATATAGAAAAATTAGTATAACAAAGGCAAAAAAGTGAGGTTAAGAAGAACAGCTTTGTGCCATTTTACAAGTGTTATACCTGAAGCAAAATGGCAAAGTATATATTCATCTAAAATAGTAATATTTCAGGTGAAAGAAATATTCGTCTGTTGTTCTTGTTTTTAGGATTTAGTAATTATGCTTAAATGTTCTAGCACAAAAGTATGCAACAGGCAATGTGAGGCAGTGTAGGAATGATAGGGATCAAATCATGAAGGAGCTTTCCTGTTAGCACAACAGGATCTTGTTTTATGATTATTTCAGGAGCTTCATAGAAATTACTTTTGAGTAGTGAATGTACAGCAAGTGACAATAATTGTGAGGAAAAAAATAGTGTTAAAGGGTAGAGGTTTGTGGACAGATTGGATTGGTCTTTTTTGGGAGGGGGCGGCATGTATGATCTGAGCATAGATATTTTGTTTGGATTTTTTTAAATTTTAAACTACTTTGACTCATATTTTTAATTTTTTTGTTTTTAATTCAGTAATCTATTCTAATTAGGTATATATGACAGCAGAATGCATTTTGGTTCATTGTACACAAGTGTAGCACAGCTTTTTGTTTGGATTTTAAAGTACACATTTTAACATCTGGATAGATTTAAAATTGGTATGTTGTACTTTAACGGGCAACTTTTTTAGTTATGAATAAAATAGTCCTTTAAAATATTTGTATAGATAGAAAATGTTTACATATGCCATATAACATGGGTTAGCATAGATATGTGTATATACAAATATTTCTTTCTGATTTATTTTTTTATTTTTGTGGTGGTACTAGGAATTGAACCCAGGGTATTATGCACGTTAGGCAAGTACTCTGCACTGAGCCACATCCCCGACCCTTGTTCTGCTTTCTTAGCCTGGAAACAGTGATTTCCTAGGAGCAGTGAATACAACTAGCATCTGATCTTGGTTTCCAAATACTATTCTGCAGTAAAGGAACCAGGGCTTTTTGTAGAACTGTTTAAATCCAGGGCCAAGTAAGGAAACTACAAAGATAAGCCTCGAACAGATTGTGATGCCAGATATTAAAGAAGTGCTCAAAAACATGGGAGCATATTGAAAAAGAGCACAGGAACCAAACTGAAAGTGTTTCCATTGGAATAATTTGAATAACAAAGCAAAATAGTAGTATAGATTATAGCCTAATGAGTAAATAAATATCCATGAATTCATACTAATCATAAGTAACTGAGTAAATAAATGAGACATGAGTGACAACTCTCCCTTACAGAATTCCTGTTCATAAATATACAGCCGGGCATGGTGGTGCATGCCTGTAATCCCACAAGAGGCTGAGACAGAAGGATGTCGAGTTCAAAGCCAGCCTCAACAAAAGCGAGGGCCTAAGCAACTTGGTGAGAACCTGTCTCTAAATAAAATACAAAATAGGGATGGGGATGTGCTCAGTGATTGAGTGCCACTGAGCCCAATCCCTAGTTATCCCCCCAACCAAAGAAAACAAACACACACAGATAGAAGCTATCAGAAGAATAGAAAATCACCATTAGAATGGTATAGTAATTGCAAATCTATGTATGGTTAAAAATTATTGATGAAACTTATATTTAAATTTGTAATGTTTTAGAGTTGATGGAGAACCAAAACAATTATTTAATGCTTAAGTTTACCCTAGAATACACTTTCAATAGGTATTGAAGAGAGAATACAGAATCCTGATGGACCATAGCACAACATTATAGTAATGACCCTCTTTTTCACATTTACTGTTTCAGTCCTCCTGTCAGGCGCCAGAGAGGAAGAAGGGATCGTCTGTCTCGACATAATTCCATTAGTCAGGATGAAAACTATCACCATCTCCCTTATGCACAGCAGCAAGCAATAGAGGAACCTCGAGCCTTCCACCCTCCGAATGTATCTCCCCGTCTGTTACATCCTGCTGCTCATCCACCCCAGCAGAATGCAGTCATGGTTGACATACATGATCAGGTATAACAGAATGTTTCAGAAATACAAATGATAAAAGTTGGTTGTTTATTGAGATTATTTGATTCTTTGTTGCAGATTTCTTTTTAATTTTACCTGAAATTAGCTGTTTTAGTTAAATTCTTCATTCCTTTTAAGAGTTGAAATTTAAATTCTACACAAAAGTTCAAAGAAAAAAGTAACACTGAAAAAAATATCAAAGTAATATAAAGGAAATCAAGAATCAGTCCTAACAAAAGTGGTCTAAGACCTCTGTATAAAAGATTATGACACACTTGAGGAAGTTTAAATAAAATAACCAATTTTGCAAAAGCTGTCAGTTTTCAAAATGGATACATAGACATATAGAATTAATGCGATCCCAAATAAATTTTTAATAGATTATTGGTATAACTTGAAAAGTTGGTCCTATAATTTCTGTGGCAGTTTAAGGGACCTGATGTAGTCTATTGCAGGAGAAAGCAAACCTGTTGCTTATTTTGGTGAAGTTTTATTGGAACATGAGCATGAGCTCATTTGTTTAGCTGTTGTCTGTGGCTACTTTGTGCAGAGATCAGGATGGCCAGCAAACCTAAGATACTTAAAAAATAAATGACAGAGATTGAACCCAGGGATGTCTACAACTGAGCTACATCCCCAGCCCTTTTTTTTTTTTTTTTTTTTTTTTTAAATATTTTTTCAGTTGTAGATGGACACAATATCTTTATTTCTTTTTATGTGGTGCTGAGGATCGAACCCAGTGCCTCACGCATGCACAGCAAGCGCTCTACCACTGAGCCACAATCCCAGCCCCATCCCCAGCCCTTTTTACTTTTTGAGATAGAGTCTCACTAAGTTGCCCAGGCTAGCCTCAGGTGATCCTCCTGCATCAGCTTCCCAAGCAGTTGGGATTACAGGCATATGTCACTGTGTCCCACTCAGAATTTTTAATAAATGATGCTGAGACAATTGGGTGTCCAAAAGAAAATGTGAAACTAGTGCCTTTACCTCATACTATTCACAGTGGTAAAGTCCAGGCAGATTAAAGATTTAAGTATTAAAGGCAAGATGATAACCTTTTGAGAAAGTAACATAGAAATGGCTTCATAGCCTTCAGTAGGAAAGGTTTTCTTAAAAGGAAAAGCATTGATTGAATAGAGAACTAATGATAAATTGTACTTAATTAAAATAAATTGTGTTCATTGTAAAAAATACATGTTGGCCATTTAATTTTTTTTTTTTTTTTAAAGAATGATACAGAAGCAACCATATATCCATTTGGATGAATTTAACCCTGGCTTTTTTTTTTTTTTTTTAAAGTATTTATTTTTTAGTTGTGGGTGGACAGAATATTTTATTTTTATGTGGTGCTGAGGATCGAACCCAGTGCCTCACACGTGCCAGGCGAGCACACTACCACTGCGCCATAACCCTGGCTTTTTAAAAAAATTTATTCTAATTAGGTATACATGACAGCAGAGTGCGTTTTGATTCATTGTACACAAATGGAGCACAACTTTTCATTTCTCTGGTTGTACACAATATAGAGTTACACCATAAGTACCGTCATACATGGACCCTAGGGTATTTTTGTCCATCTCATTCTACCATCTTTCCTGCCCCCATGACTCATCCTCTTCTTTCCCTCCCCTTTTACCAAAGTTTGGGAAGTCTCCATTCTTCCCATGCCCCCTCCTGCATTGTGGCTCAGTATCCACTTATCAGAGAGAACATTCTGCCTTTGTTTTTTTGGGATTGGCTTACTTCACTTAGCCTGATGTTGTCCAACTCTATCCATTTACCTGCAAATGCCATAATTTTATTCTCTCTTTAATGCTGAGTAATATTCCATTGTGTATATATACCACCTCCATTCATCTATTGAAGGGCATCTAGATTGGTTCCACAGTTTAGCTATTGTGAGTTGAGCTGCTATAAACATTGAAGTGGCTGCGTCACTGTAGTATGCTGTTTTTAAGTCCTTTGGGTATAGGCCAAGGAGTGGGATAGCTGGGTCAAATGGTGGTTCCATCCCAAGTTTTCTAAAGTATCTCCATACTGCTTGGTTGCACCAACAGGCAGTCCCACCAGCAATGTATTAACCATGGCATCTTGACTTCGTATCATATACAAAACTTCAAATTGCAACCTAGATGCCCTTCAATAGATAATAAACTGGTATATGTACACAATGGAATATTATTCAGCATTAAAAAGAGAATAAAATTATGGCATTTGCAGGTAAATGGATGGAGTTGGAGAATATCATGCTAAGCGAAGTAAGCCAATCCCAAAAAACCAAAGGCCAATGTTCTCTCTGATAAGTGGATGCCGATCCCTAATTGGGGCGGGGGGGGGGTGGTGCATGGGAAGAATAGAGGAACTTTGGTCAGGAAAGATGGTGGAATGAGATGGACATCAATGCCTTAGGTACATGTATGACTACACATATGGTGTGACACTATATCGTGTACAACCAGAGAAATGAAAAGTTGTGTTCCATTTGTGTATAGTGAATCAAAATGGATTCTGCTGTCATGTATACCTAATTAGAATAAGTAAATTTTAAAAATCCAAATTGGATTCTGAATCTAAATGTGAAAGATAAAACTATTAATGAAAGAGATCTCTTTGAGGTATCAAAGATTTTTTAATCAGGATATAAGAAGTACTAGATACTTCATAAAGCACTAACATTACATTTCATTAAAATTAAAACTTCCTGCTTATCCAAAAACAATATTCAAAAAGTAGAAAAGCAGGGCTGGGGTTGTGGCTCAGTGGTAGAGCACTTGCCTCATGTGTATGAGGCACTGGGTTCGATTCTCAGCACCACATATACATAAATAAATACAATGAAGGTCCCTCAACAACTTAAAAATAAATTTAAAAAAAGTAGAAAAGCAAACCGCTGCCTGGTAGAAAACATTTATAGTACCATATTTGAGAAAGGATCTATAATGTAAAAATAACTTTACAAAATTTATTACTAAAATCAAAATAAGATACCATACCATTCACCATAGGAAAAGGAAAAAGACTGGCAGTTCTATTGCTGGTAGAATAAAAAGTGATAGTGATATAACTACTTCAGGAAATGGTTAGAGAATTTCTAATGTTAAACACATCTGTTATATGATCCATCACTTCTACTCTGATATGCTCAAGAAATGAGTACACGCATCCACAGTTCTTTTTTTAAAAATGTGGTGCTGAGGATTGAACCCAGTGCCTCACACTTGCCAGAGAAGTGCTGTACCACTGAGCTACAACTCTAGCCCCACAGTTGTCTTTTTTTTCCACATTTTTAATTGGTACATTATAGTTGTACATAATGATGGGATTTGTTTTTACATATCTTTACATACATACAATATAACAATATAATTTGGCCATTATCACTCCCCCAGACTTCTGTCTTGTTTTAGAAAAAACATTCACCATAAAGCAGTGAAAATACATTTAACCAACAGGAGACTATGGCAGGGAGGCGGGGTCATATCTAGGTGTTATAGCTATTAAAAAAACAGATTACCACAAAAATCAGGATAATGGTTGCTTTGACAAGGGGGATTAGGGAGTGGCTGTGAAGTCACTTTGGGAAGGAACTCTTATGGAACTACATGGGGATCTTGGCGGTGTGTAAAAATAAATTAGACACTTAAATTTAATTGATTCAAAAATGTACTGTTTACATATTTTAACATTCTCAAGTTGAGATGTGTCTCACAACAGCATTCTAATTTGGTGTCAGCCAGGCAACAGTTGTAATACAGTTGTCATTGCTTTTGGTTGTTCCAGCATCAGATCTGTGTTTTAGGGAGAGGTGAGTTAACATTACTCTCCAAGCAGAAGTCAAAAGTAGATAGCTCATTGGGCACAGTGGCCCAGTGGCTCAGGAGGCTGAGATAGGAGGTTCGAGAGTAAAGCCAACCTCAGCACTGGCAAGGTGCTGAGCTACTCAGGGAAACCCTGTCTCTAAATAAAATACAAAATAGGGCTGGGGATGTGGCTCAGTGGTCAAGTACCCCTGAGTTCAATACCCAGTACCTCCCCCAAAATATGTAGACAACTCTACATAATTACAAACCAGACTAAAGAATTTAGCACCAAATAGCCTTTATTTCTTTTATGGATCATTTTAAGAAATGCCACATTACCAGCCTCCTGGATGGCACTCACTCTCTTGTAGAAAAAACAAATATACATTGAAAGGAAAAGTGACTCAGTAGAGTCAGACTCCACAGGTAAAGAAGTATTGAGACCAACCACTTTATTTTACTTATAATTGCCTTTATAATTGCAAGTGTTATCTCAATTACAATGCCTTTAATAAATTTATAAAATTTCTAAGTGACAAAGCATCATATTACAAAATTGGGACCATTTTTCATAGTACACTAAAAAAAATGGTCATGATGTTATTGATGACATCTTGGATTCAATAAAATATATTTAAACTATGACAAAGACTATCAGAAGTCAGTCAATTTTTATTGGTAAAATTCATATATTTCGGGGGCTAGGATTGTAGCTCAGCGGTAGAGCGCTTGTCTCTCATGCGTGAGGCCCTGGGTTCGATCCTCAGCACCACATACAAAGCAATAAAATAAAGACATTGTGTCCATCCATCTACAACTAAAAAAAAAATTCATATATTTCCATTAAAGTCAAATAAAGCATAGGTATATATAAATTTTATATATTTCGTAAGTTCTGTTAGTAAGATAGAACTTTCCAAATATATAAAAAAAGGACAAGAAAATCAAATAATTGAGTTAAATCTTAGCAGATGTAGGAAAGGAAAAACATCTAATTGGGAGGAGTTAGTTATTTGTTGCACTTAGTGCTAGGCATTGACCCCAGGGCCTCATGCATGCTAGGCAAGTACTTTCTCATTGAGCTGTACATCCTTAGCCCTCTAGTTTTTAAAAATAGTTAAGGTTTGCTAGATTTCAGATACATAGATACAAATAAGTATCTTAGTACAAACACTAAATGGATTTGACATGCAAATAAAGAAAAATAACCTACTGACAGTATAACAAAACTTTTCAGGGGCTGAGACTGTGGCTCAGAGGTAGAGCACTTGCCTCGCATGCGTAAGGCACTGGGTTTGATCCTCAGCACCACATAAAAATAAATAAAATAAAGATATTGTGTCCATCTACAACTAAATATTAAAAAAAAAAACTTCTCAAACATACAAAAGAACTTTGAGGGGCAAATTTAATAAAGAGTAATACATTTGGTTAGGGATTGTAGTTCAGTGGTAAAGTGCATACCTCGCATGCATGTGGCCTGGGTTGTATCCCCAATGCCACCCTAAATAAATAAATAAATGTTACAAATAATAATATATCTCTTTTACAGAGAGTACTAATTTCTGAAGTACAGGACTATAGTGGCATGATCTTCCTAGATAAGGCTTAATACAAAATTGAATACTTTGTAAAATAACATAAAATTTAATTCAGTTAAATTTTAGGAACAAAGATAAGTAGACTGGGAATATATTTTAGCTATAAACAACAAACAATAAAACAAAACTAAAACTAGGAATATATTTTGTCTATAAACAATAAAACAAAACTAAAAATGTTTATGACAAACTAGAAAATGGGCAGTGAGCAAAGGATATAGATTACTTACAGAAAAGAAAATCTACATGGTAATAAACTATATTGAAAGAAATTCATCCTCTCTAATCAGAGAAGTGCAAATTTGAGGCAAGCATACAAATAGTGTTTTTTCATTCTCCAGATATGTAAACAGGCTTCTAATACAAGTAAGTTATCTTTGAATAGAGATGCTGGGATTTGAGTCTTCATATACTGCTGTTGGGAGAATGACTTCCTCCATTCAGCCTTTTGTTAGTGATTTGACAGTCTGGGTTTTTTTGTTGTTTGTTTTTTTCTTTTGCCGTACTGGAGATTGAACCCTAGGGTACTCTACCACTGAGCTACATCACTTGCCCTTTTTATTTATTTATTTATTTTTAAGCAGAGTCGTGCCAGCTTGCCAAGGCTGGCCTTGATTTTTTAATCCTCCTACCTTGGTCTCCCAAGTAGCTGGGTTTACAGGTATGCACCACCACACCTGGCTGCTTTGACAATTGTCTTTAGATGCATTCACGCCTTTACCCAGTAATGCCTCTGAGGTAAATAGAACTACCAGTACTATAAAGTAGTATGGTAATTTTTTATAGTCATTTGTATTGGCAAGAGTGTAAAAACAACTTAAATATCTAATGTCATGGTACGATAGGACTTGGTTAAACAGGTGTGCTGGGGGTTAGGAAGGTAGCTCAGTGGTAGAGCCCATGCTCAAGGCCCCGGGTTCAAATGCCAGGACTGTCAAAAAACAAACAAACAAGTTGAATACATACCTACAGTACAAAATTAAGCGAAAAAGTAAAATATGACTTAATTTCTGTTAAGAAAACAACTCGGGCTAGGGCTGTAGCTCAGTGGCAGAGCACTTGCCTAGCATGTGTGAAGCACTGGGTTTGATCCTCAGCACCACATAAATAGAAACAAATAAAGGCATAAAAAATACAACAACATTGAAAAAAACACTCATGACAATATATGTTTATATGCTCATGGAGAAAGAGGATGTTACTAACATTATTTGCCCTCAGGGTAGGGAAGATGAGACTAAAATTGGCTACAAGGGAAAGGTAAATTTATGTATATATTAGTGGGGATGGTGCTGAGGGTTGGGCCCAGGGCCTTGCACATGCTAGACAAATCCTGGTGAACTATATCCTCAACCCAAATAATTTTTTTAGTACTACTATGCATTGTTTCAGTAGTTGGAATTAAACATCTTTTTCTGTTGACTATAACCAGGCATACAAGCTTTCATTTTTACAAGTTTCCCTTTTAGAAGTTTTCTGCTCTACATGGCATTCTGGAAGAATTTATTATAGCAGTAGATTACTCTGAGCTTTTCAAGTCTCTTTGAGGGAAGAGTTTAGCCCTAGTTCTTCCAGGGTCGTTGTGTATTCTTAGAATAGTCAGCTTTCCTGTATAAAGACCATGAATATCCTGGTTAAAACTGCTGGAGGCAGTACATTTTGAAAAACTGTTTGTCTGGGAAGAGGAATCAGTAAATGCCCAAATGTTAATTTCTAGTAATTAATATTGTAGCCAACTAGTTAAAGTTCTATTTTTCTTTCCTAATAGCTCCATCAAGGAACAGTCCCTGTTTCCTATACAGTAACAACAGTGGCACCACATGGGATTCCACTCTGCACAGGTCAGCACATTCCTGCTTGCAGTACACAACAGGTCCCAGGATGCTCTGTGGTTTTCAGTGGACAACATCTCCCTGTCTGTAGTGTGCCTCCTCCAGTAAGTCTGTGCCTTTCTTTTCATTAGATCTTACTATTAAACACCAACCTGTTTGGTTTTGTCATTTACAACTCAAAAATCCCTCTTTAGAATGGCGAAATGTACTACATAAGCACACAAAATTTGAGACTATCTTTGTAGCTTCCCTTACAAGTAAAAATCTCAAAAACATGATTATAGTAACTATTTAATAAAAGTAGCTTTAAAATGTCATATTTTTAAATTGAAATTTTTTTTTTGGTTGTTGAGGGATCTTTATTGTATTCATTTATTTATATGTGGTGCTGAAAATCGAACCCAGTGCCTCATACACGAGAGGCAAGTGCTCTACCACTGAGCCACAACCTCAGCCCCTAAATTGAAATTTTAAATGGTACATTTAATTGAATATCTTGTCAAAGCATATTTCTTCCTGTGTGAACACTGTTTATAATTAAAGCTAGATAAAGCCAGGTTCAGTGATACCTACCTGTAATCCCAGTGACTCAAGAGGCTGAGGCAAGAGGATTGCAAGTTCTGGGCCTTGGCAGCTTAATGAGACCCCATCTCAAAAAAAAAAAGTTTGAGAATGTAGCTCCATGATAAAGTGCCCAAGTTCAATTCTCAGTAACCCCTTCTTCTCCAAAAACTAAAAAAATCTTAAAGATTGGCTTAAGTCCTAGGCACTGTAGTGTTCAACAGCTAATAGTGTCAACACCTACTGGGTTTTAATGGTCCTGGTTCCTGTGATAGAAATGATTACCACCCCCATTTTCTAGATGTTGAATCTGAAAAGTTAAATGATTTGCTTAATGTTGTAGAGACAGTATGGGAGAAAAGAGATTGACATCCATTTTTTTTTTGCCTCTGAAGCTTACGTGACCAAGTACAATCCAACCTCCTTGTTTCACAAATGAAGTTGCTAAAATTCAGAGGCTCTAAATGATTTAACTAACATCAATAATGTCTTCAAAGGAAAGCACTTGGCAAAAAAAATCTAACTTTAATTCTAACACAGGGTCTGAATATGAGATTAAAGCAAACATACACATCCCAATACCAGTTTAACATATTCATTTACCCAAATGTGATTTCTCAGTAAGAACCATTGTTGGGGCTGGGGCTATGGCTCAGCGGTTGAGCGCTTGCCTCGCATGAGTGAGGCACTGGGTTCGATCCTCAGCACCACATAAAATAAATAAAGATATTGTGTTCATCTATAACTAAAACAAAATATTAAAGAAAAGAAGTGGATAAAAAAAAAAAAAAAGAACCATTGTTAATCAACATAGAGACCATAAAGCAGTTAGTTAGTTGTAAGCTGTACTCTTGTAAAACAAGTCCTAGAAGCTAGGAATATAGCTGAGAGGTAGAGCACTTGCCTAGCACACATGAACCCCTGGTTCAATCCCCAGTACCACCAAAAAAAAAAAAAAAGTTTTTAATAAGAAAAAGTCCTAGAAAGAAAAAAATTTCTACAAGATTTTCTATAAAAACAGAGCTTCTTAGAATACAATAGTATCTTCTACATCTTAAAAAAACTAGAATGAAGTTTTTCTGTGTAGCATCTATCCCCAACTCCATTTCATGAGAGTTTAAAAAAAAACAACCAAGAGGCTTTTTAATTGATTTGGAAAAACTATATACAATAGAATAATTAAATGAATTTATCAGTGTAGTAACTTAACTAGTAGATACAAATATACAATAGTATTTTTAATAAATGTTATTTTTTTAAACATTTTGTATGATTTTGGGGGGAGGTTTGGCAGTAATTTGAATGCTGTTGTACCTTTTTAAAAAACATATGTTTTGACCAGCACTTACTAATAGATGCAAAAATACAGTAGTATTTTATTTTTAATGCTATTAAAAATGTTTTGTATGATTTGAGAAGTATGGCAATGATTTTAATCACATTGTATCTTCTTTTAAAATTAATTATATATTCTGATATATTTAACCAAAAAACAATTTCTCTTACAGATGCTTCAGGCATGTTCGGTTCAGCACTTACCAGTACCATATGCTGCATTCCCACCTCTCATTTCTAGTGATCCATTTCTCATACATCCTCCTCACCTTTCTCCCCATCATCCTCCTCATTTGCCACCACCAGGCCAGTTTGTCCCTTTCCAAACACAGCAATCACGATCGGTAGGTATCTCATGTTTTTAGTTTCCTAAGATTGATTTGGAAAAACTATATAAAATGGAATAATTTTTTAGTTTAGTAGGTCATTGCCACTTAAACACTGTAACCCTAGGTATTTCTATGGTTCTTAAAAGAATTGAACGAATCTACCAAAAAAAAAAAAAGTATAAACCTTGAATTAGCCTGATTTCTTAATTTTTTTCTAGTTATTTTAATGTCATTCATCTAATTTGAATTTGAATTTTTGCATATCTGCATTCCTTTAGGACATAAATCTGAAGACAATTTTATACAGTTTTTTACCTTTATATGTCTAAATTGAAAATATTGTGAAATTAATAGTTAGAATATTCATATTCATTTAGGCATGTAAATTAACTTCTGAGTTTCAGTTATTTTTTTCTGAGGGTCTGTTTTTTTGTGTTCTGATGAAAAGCAAATGAAATGATTAATTCTACCCTAGGATTATACTATAGCTGAGAGGCATATTATTGGGGGAGGGTTGTCTAGCATAGGAAAACAGTATATAAATAAAAAGGACACAGGAAATAGTTCCATTTCTGCCAGGTATGGTGGCACATACCCGTAATCCCAGCAATTTAGGAGGCTGAGGCAGGTAGGTCACAGGTTCAAGGCCAGTCTCAGCAACTTAGCAAGACCCTGTCTCCAAAATAAATTTTAAAAAGGGCTGCAGGTAGCTGGGCATGGTGGCACATGCCTTTAACTTCAGTGACTAGAAGCTGAGGCAAGAGAATTGCAAGTTTGAGGCCAGCCTCAGCAACTTAGTGAAGCCCTACCTCAGACAAAAAATAAAAAGTGGCTCAGTGGTAAAGTCCCCCAGGGTTAAATCCCTGATACCAAAATAATAATAAAAATAAACAAACAAAAGGTATTCAGGTAGAGCTCAGTGGCAGAGCATCCCTGGGTTCAATCCCCATTACCACCAAAAATCAAAAATAAAAAGGTCCAAATGGTTTTTGGTCAGGCCAAACTCAGTATGTAAACCATCAAGCATTAAAGGAAAATTGGAAAAATAACCTGTGGAAATTATTGGAGTTAAAGATCTCAGTTCTGTGAAAGGAACCTAACAGTCTTTGATAGAATAGCCTAACAATTGTTCACTAA
This sequence comes from Geosciurus inauris, assembly GCA_004024805.1. NCBI lineage: Eukaryota > Metazoa > Chordata > Mammalia > Rodentia > Sciuridae > Geosciurus > Geosciurus inauris. Next base: position 6,709 of record PVHX01004485.1, on the reverse strand, counting down.
GGAGTTATGCACCATTCTGGGTATCAACGAGGGTGAACTTACCTCTTTGTTTTCCTGAAAAGTATAGAAACTTATGATCAAAGTTTGGCTCATTTGAAAAGTTAAAGCTGCTTCTACAAGAAAATCCTTTCTCGGAATCAGAATAGGGTTTATGCCTAAATTATCCTCTTACTTAGCCCTCTTATATCTGGGAATTTGAGGTTTAAGTAAAATTCTGTTGCTTGTATCTAAGTTTGGAATTCTTTAAAAGCTTCAATCACAGCTGGGCACGGTGGCGCACGCCTGTAATCCCAGCATTTTGGGAGGCTGAGACAGGAGAATCGTGAGTACAAAGCCACCCTCAGCAACGGCGAGGCGCTAAGCAACTCATTGAGACCCTGTCTCTACATAAAAAAACACACACACACACAAAATAGGGCTGGGGATGTGGCTCAGTGGTCAAGTACCCCTGAGTTCAATCCCTGGTACCCAAAAAATAAAAGGTTCAGCTGGGTGCGGTGGTTCAAGCCTGTAATCCCAGCACTTAGGGAGGCTGAGACAAGAGAATTGCAAGTTCAAAGCGAGCCTCAGCAATGGCGAGGTGCTAAGCAACTCAGTGAGACCCTGTCTCTACATAAAACACAAAATAGGGCTGGGGATGTGGCTCAGTGGTCGAGTACCCCTGAGTTCAATCCCTAGTACCAAAAAAAAAAAGGTTCGATCACATAACCAAAGTAGAACTTGGGTTCATTAGTATTGTTATAGTGTAAGTAGTTGTGATTTCTCTCAAGTATGCATAAGCTTCCAAATTAAAGTGTTAGTAATTATATTACTTGTTGCTTATTGAAGAAAGGACTCAAAGTAACATGTAAAATTATATGTGCCCATGAGAATTGAATCAGAAACATTAACACATAAATGTGTACACATGTTTATAGCAACATTATTCCTAGTAGATAAAAAGTCAAAGAGTGCAGATGTCTATCCACTGATCAATGCATGAATGAACTAAGAATGGTGTATCCATACAATGGAATATTGTTCAACCTTAAAACAGAATGAAGTGTTGATGCAATCAACAAGATGGATGAACCAAGTCTGTTGAGTTGTACTCTTTTTAAAGTTGTGTAAATTATATCCCAATAAATGTTCTATGTGGTTGGAATAACACTGTGTACTTCATGTACATTGGCTTTGTTCATAATATACTTTGGGGGTAGTAGAGATTTAACCCAGGGCTCTCAACCACTGAGCCACATCCTCAGCCCTTTCATATGTTTTTTTTTTTTTCCCCAATTTTGAGACATGGTCTAAGTTACTGAGGATCTGCCTCACTTAAGTTACTAAAGCTGGCCTTGAACTTGTGATCTTCCTGCCTCACCCTCCTAAGTCACTGAGATTACAGGCATGCACCACTGCACCTGGCTTCACAGTATGCTTTAGAAGTATGTTATGAACATTTCAGCCTTTAAGTTTTATAAATGACAATATTAAGGTGTGATTAAGTCACACGGCTGATGGGTGGCAGTGCCAAGATTCTAATGTCAAAGTTCATAGTCTTTTTACTATAACATAATGTTACTGTACTTCATTGCATTTAGCCCTGTTTCTTTTTTTCTTTTTCCTTTCCCAGGGTGCTCTACCACTGAGTTGTATCCTCAACCCTTTTTATTTTGAGATAGGGTCTTGCTAATATGCTAAGGCTAGCCTCCTGAGTCTCTGGGATTACAGGTGTGTGACACTGTGCCCAGCATTTAGCCCTGTTTTCTGATTTATGAATGCACACCATGTTCTGTCTCATCTGAGAAAGGTTGTCTGGAAATACGTCCATAGATCTGAGTGCCATAACTAGAAAAAAAATTATTTTTTTGGTACCACGGATGGAACTCCAGGGTACTCGACCACTGAGCCACATCCCCAGCCCTATTTTGTATTTTATGTAGAGACAGGGTCTCACTGAGTTGCTTAGCACCTCCCAAAGTGCTGGGATGAAAAAATAATTTTAAATATAATAGACTTACTATGTGACTTTTTTTCTCTAGTTTTAAGAAAATTTCAAATAGTAAATAAATATATCCTGTAGTGGAAATCCTTTAATAACTTGTTTCAGAGGTTTTCTTACTGAAATTGATGATAGAAAGATTTTACTATAGTTTATTTCCACTTGTGTGAATTTTAGATTGATGTGAACATCAGGAGACAGATGGCCTTGGGCTGGGAGTGTAGCTCAGTATGTGTAAGGCCCTGGGTTGAATCTCTTCCACTGGGGGGAAAGGGAAAGACAGTTGTATGGCCTTAAAGATATTATTATTATTATTATTATTATTATTATTATTATTATTATTTTCCTCTGTCTTTCTACAGCCTCTGCAGAGGATAGAAAATGAAGTGGAACTCTTAGGAGAACATCTTCAAGTAGGAAGTTTTACTTACCCCCCATCAGCCCATCCCCCAACATTACCTCCATCAGCTCCTTTGCAGTTCTTGACACATGATCCTTTGCATCAGGAGGTGTCCTTTGGAGTAGTAAGTTTTCATGTGTTGCTATGACAAACTATTTGTTCTGAGGTGTATCATTGTAGCTCTCAACATATTCAGAAGTTTAAACATATTCTTTTCTTTTTTTCTCTTTTTTTTGTAGTTATAGATGGACAGAATGCCTTTATAGTTTATTTTTTATTTGTATTTATTTGGGGGGTGGGAAGGGTAGGTACTGGGGATTGAATCAGGGCACTCAACCACATCCGGAGACCTATTTTGTATTTTGAGAGACAGGGTCTCACTGAATTGCTTAGCAACTCACTAAATTGCTGAGGCTGGCTTTGAACTCAAGGTCCTCCTGCCTCTATCTCCTGAGCCACTGCAATTACAGGTGTAATATTGTGCCCCACCTTTTTTCTGTGTTTTTACGTGGTAATAAGGTTCAAATCCAGTGCCTGACATGTGCTCTGCCACTGAGCTACAGCCCCACCCCTTAAATGTATTCTTTGATATTTGGAAAACTATTTAGAAATGCACCTGAGTATGTTTTAAGCTGTTTATTACATCTATATTACCATTTAAGAAATATTAAATTTCACTTGACAGTGAACAGCTTTTTACGTTTTCAAAACCAAAATGCTTTATTTTATATATTAATTATTTGTATATGTAGAATGATCTTATATTCTTCTAATGCTTTTTCTCCTGCAGCCTTATCCTCCATTTATGCCTCGGAGGCTCACAGGACGTAGTAGATATCGATCCCAGCAGCCAATACCACCTCCCCCTTATCATCCCAGCTTACTGCCATATGTGCTGTAAGTTCTCTTTATTGGATTCTAAATTTTGGAAACCTTGAAATTCTTTCCTTTATGAATTCTCTGCAGACCCATCATTTAATTAGGTACTGCTTTTACTTAAGGGAGTTGAGATCAGGAAGCCAGCTAAGGATAAAAGAAAGAGCAGGGACATGGGAGAAATGGGGAAGAAACCTCTGAGCCAAAAATATAGTTGTAATAAGTCAAGAGGTGGAAGTTTTTTGCCTCCCCCGCCCACCAGCTAGCATCACTTCCTGTCACTTTTGATTTATCTAGTTTTTGGTGCTGTTTCTCTTGGGGGAAAGGAGACTAGAAAATATTTGTGTGTCTTAGAACTACTCTTCAGGATTAGGTTTACCTATAACAAATACTTGTGGGTTAAATACAATAGTTCTTTCTCTCTTGCATGTTGAAGTCTAGCAGTAGACAAATTCAGGGTGATTTGTTAACCCTGTGACTGTGACAAATGGTTCTACCGTTATAATCTTGGGACAACTTTTTTGGGGGGGGGTACTGGGATTGAGCTCAGGGGTACTCAACCACTGAGCCACATCCCCAGCCTTATTTTAGCATTTTATTTTGAGACAGGGTCTCACTGAGTTGCTGAGCACTTCGCCAGTTGCTGAGGCTGGCTTTGAGCTTGCAATTCTCCTGTCTTAGCCTCCCAAAGTGCTAGGATTACAGGCATACATCACCATGCTTGGCTTCTACATTTATGGGGTTTTTGTTGTTTTTTTTGGTACTGGGGATTGAACTCAGGGGCATTCGACTACTGAGCAACATCCCCAGCCCTATGTAGAGACAGGGTTTCACTGAGTTGCTAAGCGCCTCGCCATTGCTGAGGCTGGCTTTGAACTCGTGATTCTCCTGTCTCAGCCTCCCAAAGTGCTGGAATTACAGGTGTGAGCCACTGCACCCGGCTTACATTTATGTTTTTTAATGCTATGGTAAATGATGTGTGTTGCTATCAACTTTTAATTTTTTTGTTGCTGGCAAAGTTAATCTTTAAAGGGTTGCACTGGCCTTTGTCCTTCCTGACTTGTCATTGAATTAAAGTACTAATATATCAATGTATTGTTGTTTTCACTGCAGATCGATGCTTCCAGTGCCACCTGCAGTGGGCCCAACTTTCAGCTTTGAATTGGATGTGGAAGATGGAGAAGTAGAAAATTATGAGGTCAGTAGATGACTGTGAATGAATTTGGGGATTATTGTGTCATGAAAGTACTGTTCTAATCACCATCTGATTAAACATTAGGTAAACACTGTATTTCAAGATACAAATTTGTCATAAAAATATTCTACATCTAATTTGATCATGTACCATGGATCTGTATCAAGTAGGTAGACTTTGATGCTCTGTTAGAGTTACACACAGTTCCACTGAGAGAATGCAAATGAGAACAGGGGAAGTTTTGATGTTCAGGTGTTCCAAAAAGATTTTGTGGAAGTAGAAGTGTTCAAACCAGATCTTGAAGAATGAGGAAATCTTTTCATGCATAAGATTGAGGTAAGGAAGTCCAGGACATTCTTGAGTAATAGTATATGTAGTTTGTGTCTAAAGTGAAAGGGAAAAAGTAGAGATTTGATTGAAAACTCAATTAAATGTCCTTGAGTGCCCTGCTAAATGTTTTTGGTGTATTTATGGCATCGTATCTCTAAAAAGTCAAAATTCTGTTAGTAGTATGAAGGAATAGATGGATGTGATATCAGAAAACTGAGAAAGGTACTCTCTGGAGTAGGAAAACATATTTACAAACTATATCTGATAAGAGATTAATATCCAAAATATCCGAGGAGCTCTCACAATAGGCAAAACTGAATAACATGATTAAAAATGGACAAAGGACATGAATAGACATTTCTCAAAAGAAGACATAAGAATGATTCGTGGGACTGGAGTTGTGGCTCAGTGGTAGAGCACTTGCCTAGCATGTGTGAGGCACTGGGTTTGATTCTCAGCACCACTATAAATCATATAAATAAATGAATAAAATAAAGGTCCATCAACAATTAAAAAGTACTTAAAAAGAATGACTCATGGTGCTCAGCATCACTGATCATGAGGGTAATGTAAATCAATCACAGTGAGATATCCTTACACCTGTTAGTATGGCTGTTATCAAACAAAATATTGGTAGGGTGTGGAGAAAGGAGAACCCTTGTATATTGTTGGTGGAAATGTAAATTGATACATTTCCCTAATGGCTGTTGGGGAAAGCAAATAAATAAAGGACTGTTAGCAGTATGGCCCAGCAATCCCCCTGCTGGGTATGTAGCCAAAGAAAATGAAATCAGCACCGTATAGAGGTATCTGTACTCCCATGTCCATTGCAGCATTATTCACAATAGTCATGCCATGGAAACAACTTATGCACATCAGTGGATGACCAGATTGAAAAATTGTGGTGTAAATAAAGTGGAATATTATTCAGCTATAAATGGGAGATGACACTATTTGACAACATGAATCTGAAAGGTGATAACAAGTGAAATACAGGAGGAGGCAGGAAATACTTTTTACATGAGGATTCTTAAAAAAGTCAAATACATAGTACAATGTTGGAATTATGTTGGAATTATGGAGGTGAGGAGAGGGAAGTAAAAGTACAAACTTGCCATTTTGGTAGGATAAGTTTAGAGATGGATAGCATGAAGACTGTAGTTAGTAATATTGTGTATTGTAAGCCAGCGTGGTGGCGCACGCCTGTAATCCCAGCACTTTGGAGGCTGAGACAAGAGAATTGTGAGTTCAAAGACAGCTGCAGCAACGGTGAGCCGCTTAAGCAACTCAGTGGGACCCTGTCTCTAAATAAAATACAAAATAGGGCTGGGGATGTGACTCAGTGGTTGAGTGCCCCTGAGTTCAATCTCCAGTACCAAAAAAAAAAAAAAACACCACATGTATATGTGTGTGTATATAGTGTATTGTAAACTTGGCTAAGAAAATAGCTTTTTAGGTACTCTTATCTCAAAAAAAAAAAAAAAAGTGGAAAGGTTAATTTGCTTAAGTGGGTAGGTTAATTTGCTTAACTGTGGTAATCATTTCACTGTGTATGTATCAAATGATCATGTTTTGCATTTTAAATACATACAAAGAAAGTGCAGCTTTGAAAGGCATTTTAACACTTGAATCAGTAGGATTTGATGTTGAATGGTTAATTGTGGCGTGGTGTTCAGGGGTAAGTGTAGGAAAATTCCAAGATGATGCTCTACAAAAAGGATGGTAATAAAGCCGGGCGCGGTGGCTCAAGCCTGTAATCCCAGCACTTAGGGAGGCTGAGACAGGAGAATCGCGAGTTCAAAGCCAGCCTCAGCAATGGCGAGGCGCTAAGCAACTCAGTGAGACCCTGTCTCTACATAAAACACAAAATAGGGCTGTGGATGTGGCTCAGTGGTCGAGTGCCCCTGAGTTCAATCCCCAGCACCAA